>CM042155.1:0-50000 GCA_023376005.1 Doryteuthis pealeii
AAAACCAGCGTTCGTTTGTACCCCTCCTTAATGGTTATATTTTTTTTTTTTTTCAGTCTTTCCTTCATATTTTGCTCTTGATGAAGACTGCTCTATTAAAAAGGTCGAAACAGATTCTGTCAGCAAACTATTAACATCATTTGTTTTTTCAAAAAATGTTAAATTCATACTGTCGGATTAACTTCATTATATATATCTCTGATAATGGTAGTAGCAGTGTGAGAAGAATGACATAAACACAGAATTTAAGATTTAGTTGAATACATAAACAAACAAAAAAGCAAGATTTGGTCACATGAATGTGGACTACAGACTTGGGAAGACGTGGCCCTAGAGTTCATCTTGTCCCTGGAATGCTATGTGATAATCTCTAAGACAAATTAAGGTTATGCGGCTGTGCGCAATTACCATGATTTGATGATTTGGCCATCCCCGTGTTTGGGGCCCCAGACGTAGAGTTTCAGCTCTGCATTCTGTAATCACTGGTTCGATTTCAAGTAGCAGAGATCATGGTATCCACTGCTGAGGAGACCAAATAAGGTCGAAACAGCTGTCCAGTATTCCACACGTTGTACACAGTGTTTGCTGATTTTTCTGGTCGTGGTAATTTAATTAAAGCAAGAATTGTTTTTAACAAGTGAACCTCTTTTTTGTATTCGTAATGTTGTTAGCACAAGATTTTGACTGATTCACTCTCCAGCCCTCAACAGGTGTATAATCAGAAAGATAATAATAATAAAAATAACACAGCAAGAGAAAGCACCTATTTTTTTGTAAAAAAACCCCTTAGGGTCTTTTCCAAAAAAGAGAAGGGCTCTCTTATTTTTTCTCTCACGCCCTCAAAGAGAAATAAAAAGAAAGAAAATCTGAGAGACGAAATGAGAATACAAAAAAAAAAAAAAGAAACCTTTCTCGTAAAAAAAAAAACACCCTTGTGATTTTCTTTTCAAAAAAAGAGATTTTTCTTTTTTTTAATCTTTCTCTTATATTATATGAAGCCTAAGAAGGTTCTGAAGACTGGATTGGCTAGAATTATATGATAACAACATCAAGTACACAAAAGGACATTTTTGGGGATTAAAATAAAATGAAAATAAAATTAGAATTAAAAAAAAAAAAAAAAAAAAAAAAAAAAAAACTCCCATGAGGCCTTCACCAGAAGAACACTCCACGCATGTCCGACAAAAAGGATTTTTTTTTTTTTTACAAAAAAATAAAAAATTTTTAAGTTTTCTACAGTAAACATTGTTTTGAAATTTTAGTTTGTGTTTTGTAAAAATATATTGAAAAATTTCAATTGAAAAAAAATTGAGTTCTTCTGTTCATGTTCCTGACAATACATTATTCTGTGTACTTGACATGAGACTTTGAGTTGTGGTGCACCTGAGCACTGTGCACAATAAATTTCATTATTTTATACAGGGGTCGAGGGGCTTGTAAAATATCTAAATTAATTTCCCAATAAAAAGCTAGAAAAGGCAATCGGTAAATATTTAAGCTGTGCCTGTTTTGTGCCAGGGAAAATAGCATAAATAAGGACAGGTATCCAGAACAACAAAATGTTTACAGAACCTTATTCTTAATGCAAATGTTGTTGTTACAAATAATTCAATTATAAGATATCAAGTATTCCTATCTAATACTAATAATTTTAAATATCAATTTGACCCATTGTTGAGGCTCTAACAGTTACTATACTACCCCCAAGTCAGTGTGATCCTGGACGAGGGGGGGGGGGTGATCATTCTCAAACTCGGAAACATTCTTGTCAAACTTGGGAGCCTTCATGTCTTAAATGTTATCTTATAAATGGAGATTGTATGTTTTTCTGTCTGTAACCGAAACTATATTACTATACAAATCACAATTCCCTTTGTTATCTGCATCCCATTCTCCATAATTTTATTTTTATTTAAACCTCAATTATTAATAAAATTGTTTTACATCATTAAGACTGTTGACCATATCTACATACAAATAACATGCAGTTGTATTTATATATATACAACAAAACAGCGGTTTACAGTGTGAATGGGAAGGCTAATTTGCATAATGATCTTTAAAAATTTGATTTTAATAAATATGTGCTTAATATTATTGATTTCAAATTGTTTAGTTTTATCTTATTGAATATGAGTAAAATTCTCTTCAATAAATCTTAAAAGAAATCCCTTAACAAAAAGAAATAACTGTAATATTATTCTTTACTTCCTATTTTAACTAAATAGTTAAATTAGGAATAGGAGTAATGGAAAATGATGGAAGAGTTAGTTTCAAAGTTGTTCTATTTTTCAATCATACCCCCTCTGTTCCAAATCATGTTATCTGCATTTTTATTCAGTTTCATTGGCCTTTCTAATTTAATATGATATTTTATTATATTAAAACTTAAATACTTGTACCCGGAGGGTGCATATATTTGCTAGTGTATATAATAATAAAGATGAGGACAATAATCTGACTAATCCAAAAATTATCACTTTTCCACAAATAATTCTTTAAGTGTATAAATATACAAACAATAACTTGCTAAGTAGACTTCAAATGTGTTGTAGCTAGCACTCCTTCAGCACTCTACCAGATGGCCTGGTTCAGCCTTAAATTAGTCTACAATTAAGGACTAATATTTGGACTGATGCATTTGACCCTCCTCTTTTTCCTGTAAGTTGTTAATTGTTTGTAACTTATTGTTCTGTATTTTTGTAAGTATCTGTTAGCACTGGATAATGGTGCTAAATAAATATATTAAGCATTCAATTTCTTTTGAGTATTATTTCACCTCAACAATACAAAATGCCGTTTTGGGATTTCTCTAAATTTATTCAAAACATGGAACTGGCAACTTTTGCATCAATTTTAACCTCTTTCCTTTAACCATTTTTTTTTTTTAATTCCCCCCCGTCCAAAACAAGGCAGCTTTTTTTATATATTAAGTGATTAAGTGAATTTGAGAATATTTCTTATAGAATTATTAATATTTTTAAAGTTATATAGGTTTGATCCTTTGATTTATATCCTGAGTGTTCTCGGTATAGGCATCACACACACACACACACAATTGCAGGAAAAAAAAAAAATCTAAATTTATTTGTTTTATTTGTAATTATGCCAAAAACTGTTTCATTTCCATTTCTCACAGAATTAGTTTTGTAAAGTGAAATTTTCCTTTCAAATGAAATCATTTACATTCATTTAAAAAAAAAAAAAAGTTATCTTTTTCTCAGTATTCATTTCAATTTGAAATTTTGAACACAATACAGAAATAAACTAGTGAAAAAGGATTCTGTTATATTTTGAAAATTGTAACTAAAACGCAACACAATTGCTAAGAAAAAAAAAAGTACTCGAGACTCATAGAAAACGGGAAATTATCGGTGAACGAAGAGTCTTGGGCTTGTAGATTTAGTTTCAGTGATATAACGCAAATACTCAGGATTGTAAAAAAAAAATGTTCAGAATGCTTATCCCATGAATACTTGGGATTGTTATCAAACTCACTCATATTGAAGGGTTTGACAAATAAATAATATAATGATTTTGGATTACACAGGACGCGTAAGCACAAATCTTATCAGACGATGCAATTTCTCTCGCATATAAACAATACTAAACGCCATCTATTGAGAGAAATATAAACTAAAACATTCACAGAGTAAAGACTCATAGAAAACGGGAAATTATCGGTGAACAAAGTGTTTCCGGCTAGTAAATTTAGTTTAAGTGATAAGAACACAAATACTCGGGATTGTAAAAAAAAAAATGTTCAGAATGCCTATCACATGAATATTTGGGATAATAAAGGAAGAGGTTAAATATACGAGATGAGGAGACAGATTTTTCAATAAGACATGAATCGAGCTGTAAAGGAAAAGTTTAAGAATTGAGAGAAGAACAACAACAAAAAGAAAATCTTATTCTTTACAAATAAAATATCTCAACTCATTTTTAATTTGCCAATTTAAACAAACACAAAAAAATTTTTTGTTCAATCATATTGTTGCTTAAAAATAAATAAATTCTTTTATTATAAAAAAAATGTTTTGTTTTTTTAGGTTTCGTTTATCCAAAAATTTTTTTCTTAAAAAATAATCTCAATGGCATAAAATTAAGGCTATAAATTTCATGGATTATTTTTTTTCATTCTAATTCTGATATATCACTGTGTGTGTGTGCATGCAAACATTATATATATATATATATATATATATATATAATGTGTGTGTGTGTGTGATTATGACTATTTCACTTGGTGAGTTAGTAGTGGACCAAGTTTTTTTGTGCTATTATTTGTCAAGTGCTCAATATCAGTGATAGAACTGATATATATATATATATATGGGAGAAATGTGAGGAGGTTAATCCTACAATATGTAGAGAAAAGTAGACAAACACTGGATGTTTATTGTCGACGATGATGGTCAAAATGACCGAAACATTGCATCGTCGACAATAAACATCCAGTTTCCATAACATCCCGTGTTTGTCTACTTTTCTCCACACACACACATATATATATATGTGTGTGTGTGTGTGGAGAAAAGTGTATATATAATATATATATATATATATATATTACATGGGTATTTGTAGACTTTTGGTATTATGCTTTAGCACATTCATCAGACTGTCTGACAAATGTGCTAAAGGATGAAACCCAGAGGCCAGAAATTCCCATATATATATATATATATATATATATATATATATGCCCCCACCCCAGGGTGTGGCAGAAATAACTCCCGCATTTTAAACTGACAATTCTATAATGAAAGTGAAATTATGCAAGTGGCAATGGTAGTTCCACCAGATTAAATTCTTACCTTTTTTTTTTTTCTTTTTTTTTTTTCCACATACAATGTATTATGATCATGGCTTGGACTTGTGCATATCATGCAAATATGCCAGAATGATGCTATTCTGAATAGAATTTTCAATCCTTAGCAGCCAACATGAAATAAGCACAAAAAGCTCTCTGTAACAATTACAGATTCATCTATCTTAAAAAGGATTTTCAACAGCAAACATACGGTGTGCACAAATACAAGCCATGATCGTAACTGATTAAATCTAAAAAGATTTTTTTTAAATGCTAAAATATTAGCTTGACGGAGCTACCATTACCACTTGCCTATGTACACTTGCATTATACAATTGATAGTTTAAAATGTGGGTGGTATTTCTGCTGCACTGTGTGTGTGTGTATCTGTGTATCTGTTTCATTTTGTGACTCTTTGCCAAATATAACTAACAGCATGTATTTTCAGATGAAATATTGAAGCATCTAAGGGAGAGAAATCTGTCAAGCAAATTAATATTTTTGTTATGAGAATTTCAATTGTTTCGACCCAATCTAAAAAGAAAAAAAAAATTTTTTTACATAAATGAAAATTGTCTTGGCAATAACTAAGCTAACATTTTGGGAATACATTCCTAATCACACATGGCAAGATCAAAATTATTTATTATTTTAAATATACTTAAACTAGAAAACTTCAATATACAAATGGGAAAAAACATTAACAATAATTTGTCTGGGACTACTAAAGGACAATACAAGTTAAATTACTGGAGATATATATATATATATATATATATATATGTGTGTATATATATCATATAAATGTGTGTGTATTTATTATGATAGATATATATATATCATATATGTGTATATATCATAGGGAATATATATATATATGTGTATAGATATATTATATCATATATATGTGTGTGTATATATTATATATATAATATACATATATATATACATTTATATGTATATTATATATATATATAATATTTATATATATAATATTATATTACATATATAATATGTATATTACATATATAATATGTATATATATTATATTATATATGATGTGTGTGTGTGTGTGTGAGAATTACTGAGTAAACACAGGTATATATTTTCCTCCAAAAATATATAGTAACTACAAATCCATTTTTCCTTCATTTCTTTTCCTTTTTAAAGGTTTGGTAGAAGATGCTTTGTAGTGAGAAAACTCATACATGAGACATGATAAAAATCTTTGCTTCGGTCTTGTCACTTCGGCTGCTACAATTCCATTCCTAAGGATTAAAAAAAACAAAAATAATTCATGAATGAAAAATTTTTAATTTGTTGTTAAAAAAAAAAAAAAAAAAAAAAAATATCAAAACTTTTGTAGACGTTTCCAGTAAAAAAAAAAAAAAAAAAAATGAAAATTTTAAAAAATACTAATGTAATTTTTTTTTTTCTGTTCATGTTTAGTAAAAAAAAATACAAAAATTAAAAAAATTATAATTTTAAAAACTTTCAAATATTATTTCAAGTAAAAAAAAAAAAAAAAAAAAAAAAAAAAAAAAAAAAATTAAAAAAATATAAAACAAAAAAGTGTTAATGTAGTTTTTAAAATGGTTTTGCAAATATATCTATGAAAGAAAACAAAAACAACAAACAAAATCTGGCAAAATATAAAATCATAAAAAATACTAATGTAATCTTTTAAATATCTTGAAAATATGATGATTAGTAAAACAAACAAAACAAAACAAAACCATAAGAAATATATAATATATATTGTAATAAGTAATTGAGAGATTCCTGCCCTATTTATGATTACCACCCCCCTTAGAGAACTCTTTAGTAAATATTAATCTATTTAAAATCACAATAGGTGTAACAATTATTCTAACCAGATTAAAGCTTTCTTAAGTCTTCAATGATTATATATATATATATATATATATATATATATATATAATGTGTGTGTCTGTGTGTGTATATAAAACAATAAAAAAAATACTAATGTAAGTTTTCATTAACTGTCTTGAAAATATGATATTGGTGAAAAATATCAAACAAAACAAAAAAAAAAAAAAAGATAAATAATATAATTTATAAAATTTTTTAAATTGTCTTGAAAATATATCTGGTGATTAAGGAATGAAATTATATAATTTTAAAAACATAGATATTTTTTGTTTGTCTCCAAAAAAGCCAACCAATAATATGTAAAGAATGCAACAAAGGAAAAAAAACAAAAACAATTGTGCATTATAAAATAAAACAACAAAAAATATTTTTCTATTGTGGTGAATTTTTAAAAATTATTTTATTCATGTTTTATTTCAAGATTCAATTGATTTTATTTGTTTCATCTTGGCATTTTTATACAAACAAAAAAAAATTTTTGTTTTCTCAACTCAAATTTTTTAGTGTAAGTCAGAAGAATTTATAATATTCAAGTGAAAATCAAATCACGGAATACATTTTCAACTTACCAATGAATTCTTCACATTTAGAAATCAGAAAGATCTCAGTGAACCAAATTTACAAAGCAATTTATCAGCTTTATGTCAAGAGATCAGTGTAAAGTTATATATATATATATATATATATATGAAAAATAGATGGAAATTAATCCGACAGTATGAAATTTAAAATTTTGAAAAAACATATGATGTTTGTTATGTGATTGCTGACAGGCCTGTTTCGACCAAATCGATAAGTTGGTCTTCATCAAAGAGCGACATAGACGAGAAGAAAATATCCGTTAAAAGACTGTTTACAAAACGAACACTGAAATCAACCGCTGAAATTTTTGAAAAATGCATGTTCTGTTTTAAAAATAAAATAAATTTTATTTTTAATTTTAAAAAATCAGAAGCATTATGGTTCATGGTAAAACTCAAGAGTTTATTGTAAAAATTGTAAAAATATATAAAAAATGTAAAGTGGGTATCAAAATAGTATAGTATATATATTTCAGCTGTTAACAATATACAAGTCCACATTGTAATAATTTCAGCGGTTGATTTCAGCGTTCGTTTTGTAAACAGTCTTTTAACGGATATTTTCTTCTCGTCTATGTCACTCTTTGATGAAGACCAACTTATCGATTTGGTCGAAACAGGCCTGTCAGCAATCACATAACAAACATCATATGTATGTTTTTTCAAAATTTTAAATTTCATATATATATATACACACACACTTATTCTTAGGTGGGGTACCAAGTAATTTGGTATTAGGATGATTCTAAGCTGGTCCTTTCTTCCAACGGTATGATGTTGAAGAGTTCAGGTCCGATTTGAGAGCTCAATGTTTAATTTTTTATAAACAGAGCAAAGTAATTAGTAAAGACAAAAAGCTTAAAAATCGGGTATTAAGTGATTATGATCCATTTCCACCCATAGGTATCTCATAGGGTTTTCACATACTCATGGGTGGAAATGGGCCATAATCACTTAATACCAGATTTTTAAGCTTTTGTCTTTATGTGTGTGTGTGTGTGTGTGTGTGTGTGTGCAAGGTAATCCAAATGACTGGTTGTAAGGGATGATTCTATTTGGAATCATCAAAATCTCATTGTATAACCATACTGTATGCTCTTGTAGGTGCAAACATATATACTCATACAAGGATTTTTATAAATCCCTAAAGAGAGCTCAATGTATGAATAATCAATAAATTAAATTATATACAGAGCAATATTTAACTTTCAAAAGAAAGAAAAACTTAACCAACCGTTATCCCATTATATTTTTATTTTGACCAGAAACTAAAAAGAAAAAATGAGTCTAGCCCATCAAATGGGTTTTACAAATACTATTTGTAAAACCCGTTTGATGAGGCTATCAAGTGTTGCATAATCTATGTGGTAGCATAGATTATTGGCAACACTCTGTAGGAGAATTCTGTGGGGCCAGTGTTTTCATATCACGGAATGGAAAATCGGAGACTTAGAATCTCGCAAGTCATGTGAGATCTAGTTATTTGACGACATTACTTTTTACCTATTGTAGAAATGCCTCACACAAAGTCCTGCATATGTAAAATTATTTTGCTTTATTAGTTAAACAAAAATTTGACCTTATGTTGCATAATCTATGTGGCAGCATAGATTATTGGCAACACCCTGTATGAGAATTCTAAGGGGCCAGTGTTTTTATATCACGGAATGGAAATATCACTGGACAGTTGAGATCTTGCACGTCACGTGATTTTTATTTAGTTAAGTCAGTTGGCAGCCAGACCCAGGGTAGGACAGACGTGTCTTACTTAATAGGTATTCAATTTTTGTATTTAAACTCAGTTTTTTTTCTATTTAACCTATAGATAGTACCCTAACAGGTACTACCACTCCTTGTCTGTAATGTTTTGGCTTGGTCAGTAGGCAGATATTAAGTCTATAGAGAACATACATATTCAATATAATTATATCTAGGAATTACTTTGGGTTTCATTACTAAATTACAAAAATATATGATAGAGGTGAATAATAATAATAATAATGATCATAATAATAATAATAATATAGCAAACTAGCACAGTGAGAATACAAGGTTAGGCACAACTGGGTTGAAAAGGTGAGAATCTAAACTAAATTTTGACCATACAACAAAATGTTATATGCATAAACCAGAATCTGTTCTTGAGAATGAAATGCATAAAATTCTCTGGGACTTTGAGATAAAGAGGAATCACTTCATCCCAGCCAGAGACCAGACCTAGTATTGATTAACAAGAAAAAGAGAACTTGTCAACTGGTAGATTTTGCAGTTCCAGCAGACCACAGGGTGAAGATGAAAGAAAACGAAAAGATAGACAAATACCTGGACCTTGCTAGAGAATTGAAAAAACTGTGGAATATGAGGGTAAAAGTGATACCAATTGTAATTGGTACATTTGGAACGGTCTCCAAAAGTTTAGAAGACAGTCAAGAGGAATTGGAAATCAGAGGAAAAATTAAGACCATCCAGACAATAGCATTGTTAAGATTGGCTAGAATACTCAGAAGAGTCCTGGAGACATGAGGAGACTTGTTGACAGACTTCAGTGAAAGACCATTAGCTTAAACTGGTGTGAAAAACTCACAAGGAATGAAATAATAATAATAATAATAATAATAGAAATAATAGAAACCATGTACTCTGCGAATGTAGCAAACTAGCACAACGGGAATACAAAACTAGACACGACTGGGTTGGGAAGGTGATCCACTGGGAATTATGCAAAAAATTAAATTTTGACCATACAACAAAATGGTATATGCATAAACCAGAATCTGTTCTCGAGAACGAAACACATAAAATTCTCTGGGACTTTGAAATAAAAACGGATCACCTTATCCCAGCAAGAAGACCAGACCTAGTGTTGATAAACAAAAAAGAAAGAACTTGTCAACAGGTGAATTTTGCAGTTCCAGCAGATCACAGGTTAAAGCTAAAGGAAAATGAAAAAATGGACAAATATCCGGACCTTGCCAGTGAACTGAAAAAGTTATGGAATATGAAAGTCAAAGTTATACCAATTGTAGTTGGTGCACTTGGAACGGTCCCAAAAGGATTGGAAAAGGGTTTGGAAAGTTTGGAAATCAGAGGAAGGATTGAAACCATTCGAACACTGCACTGCTGCAATCTGCCAGAATACTCAGAAGAGACCTGAGGAGACTTGCTGTCACTCAGACTCCAGTGAAAGACCATCAGATAATGCTGATGTGAAAACTCAAAAGGAGTAAATAATAATAGTAGTAGTAGTGTTGAGGGAAAAATAAAATTTAAGTTAACAGAAAAAGTCTTTGTTGGGGTGGGGAGGGGGGGGTCAAACAATTGAGTTCAATGATTACTGGCAGACTAATCTTTTTTTTCTTTTTTTCTTCTCGATTTCCTGTCTCATCGCAGTTAACATTTACTTGTTGTTGGTGTTTCGCTGCTACGGTCTCTCTGATCTTGTAATCTTTTGCATCCTCCTCAAGCCCCAAGGCCTCCTCATCCACCAAAGCACTGCGATTAAGGCCACTAAGCCGGTTGTCTGGTTTGCTCCCACTGGGTTTCTGCTGGTCTATTTATACATCCAGCACCCACGTGCTTGTAGCTGTCATACAGGCATCTGGAACTTGAGATAAATCAATCCTCAGCACTATACTCAAGAATCATCGTAGATCAAAGTCTACACACCAGACAAAGCCCAATCCGCTTCCTTCGAGAATACGGTAAGTCCTCAGTATTTATACTAGACTCATGTTCTCTGTCACAAGTAGTAATAATAATAATGATGATAATAATAATAAACAAAAAATAAAATAAAAGTAATTGGTAATTTGCTTGAAGCATTGTTAAGCATGTTATAATATATTAATGATTTGAAGGCAATTACAATGCGTATAAAAAATAAAAACAAAAATATGTTATTTTTGTCTTATCGATTTCGAAGTATAAACTTCATCTTCAGAGGTGCATATCAGAAATGTACGTGCTTACGTTTTTCTTTGTGTGGTTATAATTTCTCTTATTTCTTTTTCCTCTCCTTTTATAAGAAATTACAGTTATTTGCCCATTTCATTCATAACACGAGGAAAAAAGAAAGGAGAAGAAAACAGAAAAAAAAAAAAAAAAAAAAAAAAAAAAGGAGAGGAAAAAGAAATAAGAGAAATTATAACCACACAAAGAAAAATGTAAGCACGTACATTTCTGATATGCACCTCTGAAGATGAAGTTCATGCTTCGAAATCAATAAGACAAAAATAACATCTTTTTGTTTTTATTTTTCATATGCATTGTAATTGCCTTCAAATTATTAATATATTATAAAAAATAAAATAATAACAACAATAGTGAAGAAAAGACAAAATGAAAACTAAAGAAAAAAAATCAGAGGTTGCTTTGTGTAGTAACTTGAGTACCAGAGAAATCTTATTATAATGGAGATTGTGTGTTTTCCTGTCTGTAACCGAAACTATATTACTATACAAGTCACAATTCCCTTTGTTATTTACATCACATTCTCCAGGATTTTATTTTTATTTAAACTTCAATGATTAATAAAATTGTTTTACATCATTAATTCTGTTGAACATTTCTACATACTAATAACATGCAATTGTATTTATATATACAACAAAATAACGGTTTACAGTGTGAATGGGAAGGTTAATTTGCATATTGATCTTAAAAACGTGATTTTAATAAATAACTGCTTAGTATTATTGATTTCTAATTGTTTGGTTTTATATTAATGAATATGAGCAAAAATCTCGGGCGTAAATCTTAAAAGAAATCCATTAACAAGAAGAAATAACTGTAATATTATTCTTTACTTCCTATTTTAACTAAATAGTAAAATTAGGAAAATTTACCAATGAAAGACGGGAGTAAGGAAAAATGATGGAAGAGTTAGTTTCAAAGTTGTTCTATTTTTCAATCATACCCCCCTCTGTTCCAAATCTTTTTATCTGAATTCAGTTTCATTAGCCTTTCTAATTTAATATGATATTTTATTATATTAAAACTTAAATACTTGCACCCGGAGGGTGCATATATTTGCTAGTAATAGTAAAAAACACAACAAATATTAAGGTGTTATATCGTAAATGACCAGTTATACTGAGTGGTCGATCACAGGAGTATTATGAGGAGAGTCCTTCACATGAGTCCCACACAGAGTGATCTGTGTACTTAAATAGTGGCTAGCACCACCACCACTGCTGACGTACAGGGAAGATGGGTCATTCCATTATATCATAAGGATAGGGAAAAAAGTTTACTAAGCAAAGATACAAGGTGAACAGAGTAATTGTCTTTCATTGAAAAGACCCGAAACCCCCAATGGACTAAAGTTATCTATAATGATGCATGCAACATCTTAGAGATGTATTTTGCAAAATAAAAAAAATGTGCAGTGTTATCTATCATGAAACATTAAGAATTGTAATGAGAATATGATTGATTAATCATTTTCATCTCTTTTTTTTTTCAAATTTGATAAATCATATCCTCTCTCTTACTCCCATTTTCTTACTCCCTCTCTGGTGTTCCTAATTTTTTTTATAGTCCATTTATGGACCGAGTACTTTTGCTAGTTATATCATAAGGATAGGGGGAAAAGGTTTACTAAACAAAGATACAAGGTGAACAGAGTAATTGTCCTTCATTAAAAAGACCTGAAACCCCCAATGGACTAAAGATACAAGGTGAACAGAGTAACTGTCTTTCATTGAAAAGACCCGAAACCCCCAATGGACTAAAGACATCTATAATGGTGCATGCAACCACATCTTAGTGATGTATTTTGCAAAATAAAAAATATGTACAGTGTTATCTATCATGAAACATTCAGAATTGTAATGAAACATTCTTAGAAGAAGAGATATTGTCATTAACTTAAAACACTACACAAACCTTTGTTGATTAAAAAAGCAAGCTTCACTGATCAGTTGAAAAGGTGTGTAACAATGCACTTAGTCACACGCTGCAAAAACGCGCACACAGACACAGGAAACAGATTCTGACTATGAAGCTTTTTTACTCATCCACCCTATTGTCTTGAACTTGTTCTCACAGATTATCAACCTTTTTCAGCTTTCTACAATTCCTGTACAAGAAATAGTACATCAATTATGAAAACGGTTTTTATAATTTAAAAAAAAAAAAAAAAAAAGAAAAAAGAAATAAAAAAAAGAAAAAAAAAGAAAATTGAAGAATAAAATAAAAAAGGACAAAAGATTTTTTTTTCTTTGAAATTTAAAGTATTTTATCTCAAAGTATTAAGGATAGAGAAAAAGGTTTACTAAGCAAAGATACAAGGCGAACAGAGTAATTGTCCTTCATTGAAAAGACCCGAAACCCCCAATGGACTAAAGACCATCTAAGATTTAGTTTTGCTTTGAAATTTAAAGGATTTTATCTCCAAAAGATTAATAACTTTATCCTACTTGATGGGTGGGAGTTGGGGGTAAGTTGGCAGGGGGTCATGCACATTTCATGAATTGAACTTTGCAAATTTATCAAAAAACAAGGTAAGCCATACAATGAGCACATGCTTTTGAGACAGAATTTCACCAGGAACCAATTTATCACCTCTAAATTTATGACCCTATATTGGAAAGAATTTGATATTTATCGAACTTGACACACATGAAAATACAAAATATTAAAAAATGAAGTACATAATCTATCTATACATATATGAAGGGCAGTTGTGTGTATGTACGTCTGGATGAAACTTCTATCTATACATATATGAAGGGTAGTTGTGTGTATGTCCAGATGAAACTATGAAAATAAAACAATTAACGACAAAATAAATATATATACACATTAAATATCACCAGGGCTTGGTTTTTGAGCAAAAATAATGAACGTTTGATTTATATTTGTGAAGATAATTAGAAAATAAAATTTAAATGATAACAGCATGGATTTTTTTTTCATTTAATATTTTAGATAGTAAACATTAACGTTTCTTTTCAGAGTAGCTGGATCAATGCAAGGTCTATTTTTTTAAAATGGGGCATCCAACGAGGATTCAACTCACGATTCAGTAATAATGGATCTGCGGGACTAAGTTAAAAAAAAACCTCTACCCAGGCAACACTGGGTAGCCGCTTCTAGTTATAGTTAAAACCCATCTAAAATTAGACTTTGGAGGAATATTAATATCATATTGGCATTATCAAACTAAATGAAATGAATACACAGTTGGACTTTTGGGACTGTTGCTCTCATCTTTACTGTTACTAGTACAAAATAAAAAACGCACTCTGGGCGATGTAAAAATAGATTTTTGAAACATATTGCCTGAGGGGTGGGAGTAAAAAATTCAATGTCAGCGCGTTTGTACCCTAAGTAAGTAAAATCATCAAATTCATTAAAGGATTAAAAAAATAAAACAATTTGAAATGTAAACTTTAAATATGTATTAAAAAAAAAAAAACTATATATAGATATATAATACCAGTGATGTATTTATTAAAACTTGTTTTAAAAAAACCCAATGAGGATTGTCTAATGCTGCATGTTCAAATTTTGAGTGTATTTTATTCTATGTTATGACGATTTTGGATAATGTGACGTAAGCAGTGATGTAGGTTTTGCTACAGACAAAAACCGGAAGCGAATCTCATTATTAATAGATAAACACAATGTTTCGGCTAATATGTCGGAGAGACCTTCTTCTGGTATTCTTGTCAAAATCAGAAACATAGTTAATGGAATAAGAATAATCAACCCCAATGGAATAAATAAAAGGTTAAGTTTGAACTTCCATGAACGCTCCCGATTATGATGAGAAATTTTCCAGAGTTCAGCAAGAAACACCTGAAGAATTTTAAAAATTTCTGAATTCTTGAGATGAGGCTTGATAATTTGTAATATTTGGATTTTTTGGACAGTTGTCCTCATCTTTATTGTTATATCATTTGAATGCATGGTACAACTGATATAGAGGTTGAGTTAATACAATTCTAAGTGACAATCATCTGTAGACTGCAGGTTCAATCCTGTCCACAATTGATAACATTAAATACTTAACACAGCTTAACACTTGTACCTGGTCATGGTTAGTGAAATGAGAACAGTCTGTCCTGGTGGATTGAATAAAGAGTTTGGCACAAAGTTCCGTGAAGGCTCCCGATTATGACGAGAAGTTTCCAGAGTTCAGCAAGAAACACCTGAAGAAGGTCGGAGGGCACATCAGCTGAAACGTTATGTATATAACTATAATCAACCCCAATGGAATAAATAAAAGGTTCAGTTTGAACTTCCGTGAAGGCTTCTGATTATGACGAGAAGTTTCCAGAGTTCAGCCAGAAACACCTGAAGAAGGTCGGAGGCACATCGCTGAAACGTTATGAATATAACTATAAAGATGAGTGCAACTGTTCCAAAAATCTAAAGATTTTTTTGTGAGACTACCTGTTCTGCGCTCTGCATCCTCAATGCACGATGTCTAGACCCCAAACGTTGTAACACTCTGCGCTGGCCAATTTGAGGGCATGAGTCAGAAACAGTAGTCACAAGGATTAAATAAAAACAAACAACAACTACAAGTGTTTGTAAACAAGATGCGGATGGAAGAAGGGTGTGTTTGAAACTTCGCTGGCTGCTACTGGCTATCCCTACCGGTGATCTTAACACCTCAACGGCTGAGTTGTAACTGCTTAGTGCTAGAGTTTAGTTGTATTTATGTCAAATTCCCCTTCCCCAACCATCTTCTCCGGACCACACAGATGGCCAGCACTTAAATAAATCACAGACTTCTAGTCGTCATTAACCCTTAAAATTAAAGTAATTAAATATTTTTTCAGACACTACGTCTTCAATACGTTGACCATTAATTTTTTCAAAAGAGATTTTCTCATAAAAATCCCTTTTGCTTTTAATACCTGGGTGCCTAAGATATTATCATCAAGTGGTCCCATTTCATGGTGGTCGTACAGGTCTCTTAAACTTACGACCTAATCTTTGGATTTGTAAAAATGTCAGCCACCCACCCCTTTTACTTATGCCTGGCTTTAAACTATTCTCTTTCTTATTCATTTATTCTGACCATGTTCGTCTTCAACCATAGTATCATATTTTTAAAATTGATGAATTCCTCCTCTTCAAATATTAGTAACCTCAAAACATGCAAAAATTAAATTTACAATCGTTAACAAAATGCAGTTGGTTAAATCTGTCATGCAAAACCACAGGTTAAATCCTACTTAACGGGCATAAACTTCACCATCATATGTCACCCCACCAAAAGAAAAAAAAATACCAAAAATCAGGGAATTAACCGAATTTAATGAAATTTTCAGTGTTGATACATGAACGAATAAAAGATATAATGCACTAGATATTTTATTTAAAAACTTTCACATTTTTTCAGGTCAATTAACTTTGAACCACGTATGTTTTTGAATCTGTGTTACACCTCAAAGATACATGGTTCAAAGTTAACTGACCTAAAAAAATGTAAGAGTTTTCAAATAAAATAACTGGTGTATTATATATTTTATTCATTAATATATCAACACTTAAAATTTCATAAAATTCGGTTAATTCCTTGATTTTTAGTATTTTTTATTTATTTCGGTGGGGTGACATACGATGGTGGAATTTATGTCCATGAAGTTGGATTTAACCAAAGTACAAATGCTGAAGAGTGACAAACAAGGGAGATAACCTAGTAATCTTATTCATGCATTGTAAAATTTCGTTGATCTACGATGTGGGGTCGGAGATGATCCGAGGGCGTCAAGGATAAGTTCTTATTTGACACAGAAAAATTTTAATACTGCATTTGAACATTTCTGCTAAAGAAACAAAAAAGATTCAATAATGAAATAATATGACTAATCAAATAATCATCATATTGCTCCCCCCACCCACTGTCGGCTGGGGCAAAAGAATACACATTTCTGCAGAGGGGTAAAATACCTCCAATGGGGCCACCTGTTGGCCATGGGTGGTAACCCGTAATGTCTAAGGATGAATTCTTGGTGGCTGAGCAGTCCATGACATGCAACACTCCACTTTGACCTTTCTTAGGCTAGAGCCCCCTCGGGGTTAAATTAATAGCGTCGATCCCAGAGGGCCATCCCTCCAGGCAATACCTGCCCCTTTGGGGGCAGGGCTGGGTTTATTGCCCAGCGCCTGAGGCGCCCCCCTTTAGGGGGGAATGCCGATGGGATCGACGCAATTTTTGTTCTCTCCCACCCATTAGCTTCGGCTTGTGGGTGGGCCCACGTTAAAACGGAGCCTTGTGCCCAGTCCATACAGGTGGGGTATGAGACAAACCCCTGTTGAGATTTTTTAATATATAAGGTGTATGCTAGATACTTATAGACTAGGCAGATCATATGATCTATTCCTTGGCCAATCACTGGCAGTACTCTGGGGCTGATACAATACTTAACCAACCCTACTGGTCATAATTACTGCAGCATTCTTTGATGACGGACATAGGATTAAATCACTGGACCTTTACCAATACGCAAGATAGGACTTATACGCTTACCAAAGGATTCCATAACACAGGACTTTCTTTAAGCCCTATTTCAACTGGCCAAGGATGGCCCTTAAAAACTTTACACCCCTCTTCTGATCAATCAGCTGGTCATATCAAGCCCTAGTACCTATATGTAGAGAGTAAGTAAGTATTAATGATGATGGTTGAGATTTTTGGGATATAAGGTGTGTGCTAAATGCCCGCTCTTACTTATAGACTAGGCCAGAATCATGTGATCTAACTCTTGGCCAGATCATATGATCTATTCCTTGGCCAATCACTGGCAGTACTCTGAGGCTGATACAATACTTAAACCGACCCTACTGGTCATAATTACGCCAACATTCATTGACGACGGACATAAGATTAAATCACTGGACCTTTACCTATTTCAACTGGCCAAGGATGGCCCTTAAAAACTTTACAACCCCTCTGATCAATCAGCTGGTCATGTCAAGCCCTAGTACGTATATGATTGTCCCAAGCCCTTTGGCCTTATGGCAAACCCCCAACCCTTTTTATCATATACATATATCTACCAACCTTTCTGCACGAGCAGGATATGATTTTTTTTAAATAATAATGTCCTCGATCCATTTTTTTATGTGTAGTGTGCGTTTGTTCTATAAACCTCTTCACCTCATCATTATTGAAATTTCCAAGTTGAAATGCAAAAATGTATATGCTGATTATCTGATGTTGCTTATCCACCAAATTCTTATGATTTCACAAGACTGATTTGACATCAGTCTTGTGAAATCATAAGAATTTGGTGGATAAGCAACATCAGATAATCAGCATATACATTTTTGCATTTCAACTTGGATGATTTGGACAGTCTCATTTTTAACCAGAGGGTGTTGCAAGAAGATAACAGTCATACAAATAAGGAACACAAGTATTATATTAACTAGCAAATATATGCACCCTCCGGGTGCAACTATTTAATGTAATAAAATATTATATTAAATTAGAAAGGCGAATGAAACTAAATAAGAATACAGATAAAAAGATTTGAAACAGAGGTGGGTATAATAGAAAAATAGAACAACTGAAACTTACTCTTCCATCACTCCCGTCTTTTATTTGTAAATTTTTCTAATTTAACTATTTGGTTAACATAGGAAGTAAAGAATAAAATTGCAGTTATTTCTTCTTGTTAATGAATTTCATTTAAGATTTATTGAAGAGATTTTTGCTCATATTCATTAACATAAAACCAAACAAATAAAAATCCATAATACCAAGCACATATTTATTAAAATAAAATTGTTGATATCAATATGCAAATTAGCCTTCCCATTCAGACTGGAAATCGCTATTTTGTTGTATATATAAATACAATTGCATTTCATTAATATGCAAACAAGTCTAACAGTATAAAATATTATTTTATTAGTAATTGAGGTTTAAATAAAAATAAAATCATGGAGAATGTGATGTAAATAACTAAGGGAATTGTGACTTGAGTTGTGATATAGTTTCGGTTATAGACAGACAAATACATAATCTCCATTATAATAAGATATATAGATTGAGACAGAACATTATCTGTTTTTTTGTCAGGAACATCTCCAAATAGATTTTGATAAGAATTTTTCCTTATTGAAAGGGGCCATTTCCTCAAAGACTAATGGTGATGAGTTCTGACCAATTCTAATATTTTTGGTTATTTTTCTTTCTCGTTGCAGACTTCTCTTTCACTTATCCAACAACACCGGCACCAATACATTCATCTTTCTTTTTACTTTTCTTCTTCAGCTGACATCTCCCAGAACCACCCTCCATTGGTATGTACTTCATCAGAAGAAAAGACTGAAATCTGCTTGCGAAACCGTAGGCCTAGAACCTCTAGCGACACTGAGTGAGTTGCATTGCATAGAGCTTTCCACGACGATTCAACATCAGTGATGCTAACATTGTCAAACACAGCATCAAGGGAAATCTGAACATTAGCTACACAAATGAGAGTAACCTCCCCTTGTTTCTTTCACTTTGAGGAAGCCTTAATAACAATTAAGTTCATTTCAAATAATGCGCAAGAACACATTTTATGATATTTTTGTGTTAAAACATGCAGTTGTATCGATTCGAACAAATTCGTATTTTCAGTGTAGATTTACGGTGAAATGAAAATGGCAAACCAAAACATAAGGCTTCCTCAAAAGGAAATATACAAGGGGAGGTTACTCATTTTATGTAGCTAATGTTCAGATTACCATTTAGGATTAAACTAAAAATAACATTATATGTTACAAGAATAATAGTAGTAAGTAAAGGGTAATCTGAACATTAGCTACATAAATGAGAGTAACCTCCCCTTGTTTCTTTCCCTTTGAGGAAGCCTTATGTTTTGGTTTGCCATTTTCATTTCATCGTAAATATCAAAAATGTCTACTTAATTGTGCTTACGCATTATTTGAAATGAACTTAATTGTTATCAAGGCTTCCTCAAAGTGAAAGAAACAAGGGGAGGTTACTCTCATTTATGTAGCTAATGTTCAGATTACCACATCAAGTTTGTTGCACAATTCTGCCTGTTTTTCATCAAACCTTAAGAGACTGTACATCTATACGTTTATACCCTCTTGTGTTTTTGGGGCGCAGTGTTGCCTTGCTACAGAGTAGGGCATCATCAGACAGATAGCAAGTATTGTGAAATGAGCGTGTGATGTTGAAGTCCCCAGAATCTCGATGCTTAGTTATCACATAATCGATAAGGTGCCAGTCTTTTGACCTCGGATACATCCATGCTGTATTCTGGCAAGTAGGTTGCCGAAATGAGGTGCTTGTAAGGGACAGACCAAATTCTTTACAAAACGAAAGCAAGCGGAGACCATTAGAGTGTTGCATAGCACCAAATTCTAGTTGTAGTAGTAGTCGTTATTAGTAGTAGTCGTAGTTAGTGCAGAAACAATATACGCAAGTTGTATAGTCACAAAGGGATTGTTTATTCCTTTCTAGGCTCGTGGGTTCTTTTCAGGAGAGAAAGAGAGAGAGAGAGAGAGAGGGTAAGGTCAAATTACTCTATCATAAATCATATTCGGTACTACTATGTAAAATCCATACGTGGGAACTCGGAAAGCTCTGTCTGCCTCTCACGAAGGCTCAGCCGAAAAAGGACAAATTTTCTCTTCTTCCATTTTTTTTTGTCCATCAATATAGAATATTCACCAAATAGTTGCATGATAATTACAACTCATAAAAAAATGAAAATGTTTCAGAAAAACAAATATTGCAATATAATATATATTAATAGTTTATTAAGTGAAACACCAAAATTGGTAGATTACCACTTCTTTTTATTGATATTGGTCCTTGAAAGACAATCAATATGTATTGCTTTTAGGTTTAAGAAAATGATATCAAGTTTATTTGCTTGAAAAGAAAAATGAGAAAAATAAATACTTGATATATTATTATAGATTCAATTTTTTTTTAAATATATTTTTTTAATCTCAGTTTTTTTTAAAGTTACAAATTACCGTTTTTTGTTTTTTTTTGTTTGCAAGACTGATGCATGATGGGAGATTTTTTCCTACCGGAATCAAAATGGTTACCATGATCGGCTTTTGGATATAATTTCATAATTTTGGAGGCATGTGGTGTAATGGTTATCATCATAGGAAATGGACACCAATATATTTTTTTAATCTCAGTTTTTTTAAAGTTACAATTACCGGTTTTTTTTGGGGTTTTTTTTTTCAAGACTATGCATGATGGGAGATTTTCCTAAATCAAAATGGTTACCATGATCGGCTCTTTGGATATAATTTCATAATTTGGAGGCACGTGGTGTAATGGTTATCATCATAGGAAATGAACATGACAAGACAAGTTCAAATCCTGGATGTGGCTGTTTGCATTTCACACAGTGCTAATACGCTTGGGAAATATATGAATCTAATTATTCTCCTTTCAGCATAAATAGTATGGTAAAGTAAAGTAAAGTCGACAGGGTGGCCTAAAGTTGGTATCAGCCAGTCAGCAAGGGAGTCTATCCCCTTTTCAATAGCGCTAGACCAAGGAGATTGTTTTTTAGCATCTGAGGTGGAGCGCCACACCTACCATCAGCTCCTTACTTTACCGCACAGATCCCTGTGCTACTCATATGCTGAGTTGGCGGGGACCGGTATCGAACTAGGAATCTTGTGGTTTCTAGCCGAACGCTCTACCAACTGAGCTAACCCGGCCCCTGGCAACCAATCTAGGAGAAGGATAAACTGAATTCAAACCAAAGGGGCTCTCTTCTTCTCAAAACTACTTTATATATATATATATATATATATATATATATAGTCATCCAGAACCAGTGGTTCGACAATTTCATGTCTCTTCAGTGTGGCTAGATTTAGCAACTACTTCTAGTCGGGAGTGAACCCCACTGACTTTTCATCAGTCTGATTCCTTTAGCCATCAGCCATCAGCACCTGCCAGTAAGAAGCATGTTCATATATATATATATATATATATATATATATATATATATATATATATATATATATATTTACCAACCCTTCCGCACGAGCAGGATGAGGCACAGGGTCAATTTCTTAAGTGGAGTTTAACAGGTTTGAATTCAGAGTTTTCCTTCTCCTAGACTGGTTACCTAGCCATGGTTAAAGAGTCCAGTCTGCCCTGCTATTTATCCATAGCTGGAGGGAGAATTGGATTCATACCTTTCCCAAGGGTATTAGTGCTATGTGAAATGCAAATAGCTTCGTCCAGGAATTGAACTCGGGTTGACAAGTCCCTTTCTTACGACTCTAACCATTAGACCACACACCTCCATGTTTATATATATATATGTGGCCTAATAATATCATGAGGGGTTCTCTTCTCGTTAGTCAAAAAATATTCTTTGAGAGCTCCTCCTCCTTCACCAAATTTAAAGGGACGGATAATTTTTTTTTTTTTTTTTTTTTTTGGTTTGTTTTGTTTTACGGCATATCAACCTCAGTGGGTCATTTAATGCCAATAAAGTTTTGAAATAAATCTTCTTAATGGATAATACAATTTTTTTATAAATACATTTTTCTATTTAACCCATAGATGGGACCCTAACAGGTACTACCACTCC
Source organism: Doryteuthis pealeii (assembly GCA_023376005.1). Lineage (NCBI taxonomy): Eukaryota > Metazoa > Mollusca > Cephalopoda > Myopsida > Loliginidae > Doryteuthis > Doryteuthis pealeii. Next base: position 22,851 of record CM042155.1, read on the forward strand.
GGGTCAGAGTGGACCAGGGAGCAATGGTGATGAAGGGGTGCTCCACATTCCCCAAACCTCCAAAACTGGAACCTCACCATCAGATAGAGTTCAACGTCATTCCCAGGACATGTAGACCCGCAGCCACCGCTTTCTAGCACCCATATGATAAAAAGGGGTTGGGGCTTGCCATAAGGGCAATAGGGTTGGGAAAGGACGGATAATGATTCATTTGTCAAATAATGAACAACAATAAAGATACTATTTCTCTATTAGTATTATTAGTGTTATTCGGACTATTGTCCCCATCTTCATTGTTATTTGTACAACGTTTCGGCTGATATACCCTCCGGCCTTCTTCAGGTATTTCTTGGACTCGGAACCTCGGACTCGGGAACCTTCCTTTCGAACTTGGGAACTTTCCTGTCATATCCCGGATACGACAGGAAAGTTCCCGAGTTTGAAAGGAAGGTTCCGAGTCCGAGAAGAAATATCTGAAGAAGGCCGGAGGGTATATCGGCCAAAACGTTGTACAAATAACAATGAAGATGGGGACAATAGTCCGAATAACACTAATAATACTCACAATAAAGATTTTCAAAAATTACGTAAAAATGTGGATGATATTAAAAGCAAGAAGGAATTGTGCATTGTGAAGGATTTTTCCATTCAATTTCAACCGCAAGGAATTCATTTTTTGACATCAGCAGAATTTTAAAAGCCGCATGCTTGTTAATGCTTAAATATATCTTTTCTTTTTTTTTTTGTTTGTTTGTCTTACTTTGATGTCTTTTTTATTGCCATGCCAACACACAACACAAAACACACCACAACAACAAGCACGACCGTGACCGTGACGAAAGTTCAGATAAACATACTGGCAAATGGTTGTGCCTCATGAGGTAGTGCTAGTCGACGTGGGTAGAATGTGTGGTCGATAGAATATCGCAGCAAGTTGGTCAGGTTTGACATGTAGAGATCCGCAAATCGAGACAGGCGCCGTGAAAAGTATGTTGGATTGTGGTGCGTACGAAAAACACTCCCAAAATGTGGGTTGAACATTTGCTTGGCATAGGTCCTGAGAAAGAAAAAAAGAAAGAAAGAGAGAGAGAGAGAGAGAGAGAGAGAGAAAAAAAAATTATTTTTAGATATTTCATAGTTTTAAAAATTTTCATTAAAAAAATATGTAAATGTACAAAAATCTAAAGAGAAATTATTTTATATGTATTTTCCAAAAATAAAAATACTACTCTGACGAAGGTCGGCAAAATCTGTGTACGGAACATTTTATGCATTTTTCCTATTATTATTATCATCATCATTTCAACTCCATCTGATTATTTTAATAATAATAATAATAATAACATAAATCCGTATACATTTTGATAAACAGACCGAAACACATGTGTAAGTGATATCGATAAAATTCATTTTTATCCATCTACATTTCTTTTCTTTACTCATTTTTCCTCATATTGTCAGATTCATTTCCCATTCTCACACACACACACATATATATATATATATATATATGTATATATATATATAGTGATGCTGATAGTTTTTTGATTTAGTGCATCCTGGGACGCACATATTTGCTTTGAATGACTTCCTGGGAAAATTTATGGGTCCCAACTAAAGTTTCTTAATAGATTGTAGGGTTTTTATTTATGATCTGGGAAAACCCACTAAAGCCATCTAACTCCTACCTTGTAACTTATCCTGTGTAATTCATTTCTAAGAAACTATTGAAATGTATTTACAGTTAGCTTGAAATGGTGGGGAAAGAAAAAAGAAAAACACTGGGATGCATGGATTTGGTTTTACTGTGTCCTTTTAGATTTTTGTGTGTCAGGGACACAGGACACGTACCTATCAGTATATATATATATATATATATATTATATATATATATATATATATAGGTTTGGAGATTGATTTTGAAGCTATCACAATGCAGGTATAAAGAATAAGGTAACAATGGTGTTGTGTGTTAACCTGTATTTTAGTCTTGAATTTTCGAGATAAAATCTTTTTCAAAAGATCACTGGAACTGGAGTCGTCTTGTTATGGCATTTCTAGTTATATATATATATATATATATATATATATATATATATATATATATATATATTATATATATATATGCATGTGTATGAAGAAAATAACAAATTCAGAAAAATCTGCCACAATGTGGAACAATACAATAAATCAATTCAATTAATATTTCCCTACAGATTGTTCCACACATATATTATATATCATCCATGCTCTCAGCACAACCTGATGATATATATATATATATATATATATATATATATGTGAAGAGATGGAAGTGAATCCGATGGTATGTAGTATATTAAGAAAATTGAAAAAAAACACAGGTTTAAATAAGTTGAGTGGTAAGTTTATTGGCCGACGCTGCAGTGTTTCGATCTATTAATTAGATCATCTTCAGGGCATTTGTTGGTATAAGGAAGGTGATAAAAACTTTTATCACAGAATAACGAGAAAAGCAAGTGATAGTCCTTGTTTATCAGTCTGTTTAAAATTTGAAATCTGAAGAAAGGACACTGAAAAAAGTGGACGGTTTGAAATATGACATCAAATATTCTCTTTTACGGTGTGAGTATGAGAGTGTGTGAGTGTGTTTATAGAAAAAAGGCATTGTGCATTTTTAGGTGTTTTGTGTGTGTGGTTGCGCGTGTGTGTATAAATCTTTTGCAATAAAGGACATTGGAACAAATATATATATATATATATATATATATGTGTGTCTTTATATGTGTGTATGTTTATGTGTTTATACAACTGTTACATGTGAATATATGCATTTATTTATAAGCGAGTCTATGCAATTCATCTGATATCATTTTTTGTTGTTATTGAGAATCACTTACCTGACAGTATCTCGTTCTCTCAACCACTCTTTCAATACTTCTTTTTCATTTGGTGCAGCGTTATCCTACAAGAAGAAAAAAAAACACAATATGAGCCAAGGTAAAAAGATGATACATAAGTATAAAGGTAGATGTTCTATGTCAAACGAAACATTAGGTTTATAAGTTCCAAAAAATTCACACTGAATTGTCCAATTTGACACATAGTGTAGTGGATATAGGCGTTGAGTTAATACAGTTCTAAGTGACATTTATCTCTAGACTGCAGGTTCAGTCTTGGTCAAGAGTGACAGTAACATAGAATAATAATTAACACAGCTTAACACCTGTACCCCAGCTATGGTTAGCGGAATGAGAATGGGATACACCCGTGGATTGAATAAAGGGTCAGGTTAAGAGTTTCATGAAGGCACCCGATTATGACAAGAAGGTTACCGAGTTTGAAAAGAGGGTTCCTGAGTCCGACAAGAAATACATGAAGAAGGCCAGAGGGCACATCGGCCAAAACGTTGTACAGATAACAAGATGAGGATAGACCGAATAATCCAAATACAAAAAAAATAAATTCCTCACATTTTTTTAAGATGACAACCAAGATCCATTTAGTAAAAAGAATCAAATTTTTTTTTTTAAAGTAGCAATAAAATACTAGTTGAGCAAAACAAGAGGCCAACAGGTGGCCCCATTGGGGGGGGAGGGGGGATTTTACCCTTCTGCAGAAGTGCAGTCAACAGGTGGCCCCCATTGGGGGGAGATTTTACCCTTCTGCAGAAATGCAGTCGACAAGGTGGTCAAAAGTCAGTATCATCAAATATGTATGTACAATCTTCACCAGTGTTGGGTTATTTTGTGTATATATATATATATTTTACCAACCACTCTACACGAGCTCAATTTCTTAAGCGGAGTTTAACAGGTTTGAATTCAGAGTTTTCCTTCTCCTAGACTGGTTACCTAGCCAAGATTAAAGAGCCCAGTCTGCCCTACTATTTACCCATAGCTGGAGGGTGAATTGGATTCATAGCTTTCCTAAGGGTATTAGCGCCATGTGAAGTGCAAACAGCATCCTCCAGGAATTGAACTCGGCTCGACAAGTCCATTTCCTATGACTAACCCTTACACCATGCGCCTCCATATTTTGTGTATATATGGTGTGCTGGAGGTCACAACTGAAATTTATAGACTCTTCATGGTCATGTGGATTCAGTCGGTCAATCAACATACTCAAATACGTGGTTGGTTAACTATTCAAAAGACTTGATGGAAAGGCGTTCAGTTGGTTGTGCATAACACAAACGGATCAACAACTAAGGATTCTGCTTAACACTGAAAAAAAAAAAACAAAAAAAAAAAAAAACATGAGGATCATAGGATTCAAGAAACACGGACCAACGGAAAAGCCTTAAAGGATATTACACAACATGGATCAAACTTAATGCCTGAAGGGATCTCCACTGTAAAGTGCTCTCACTTGAAGCCTAACAATCAAATATCACCTGTTGATGTAAGCATTTGTTTATCAAACGATAAACAAATGCCAACAGCAACAGGTGATATTTGAATGTCCTGAGGAAGATTGTACATACATATTTGATATATACTTGATTATACATATTTACCAACCAGTCCACAATGAGCAGGAAAACATAGTAAAAATTTTTTTTTTTTTTAAATCATCTTTAAATTTTATTTGGTTAAAAGATAATAAAATAAACATACTTGACAATATTCTACCATCTGCTGTAACACCATCCCCCACCGAACAGCCGACTTGTACTCCATTGTATTGATTTTATCAATCTCCATCTAAGAGAGAAAAAGAAAATACATATATCATTGTACTAGCAAAAAATATGCACCCTCTGGGCACAAGTATCTAAGTTTAAATGTAATGAAATATATTAACTCTTAACATCCTGTTGAGAATTCCAGAATCCCATTCCTATAAGGATTTATTTTAAAAATGGCTAAAAATGATGCTTTTCATTTAAAGTTAACCTGAGATATTTCCCTTCAATGAAAGACTTTTAAATATGTTTAATATTACATTTAAACAAAGGCTGGGATGGACTAAGAAAACAAATGTGACTGGTTATGGAATAAGGTGGTATAGGACATTAAGAGTTAAATTAGAAAGACTAACAAAACTAAATAAGAATGAATATAAAAATATTACACTTACTTTAATGTTATCTTAATTGATTTCTATATAAAATTATATGTGATTTTGTGATTGGCATCCTTCCGTCTACTAAAGACGATAGCGTAGTGTCCACTTTTTTTTTTTTTTGCCTTTAATCTGCAGCTGTGTGAGTGACTGAACAGTCCACCTCTTGAATGGCAATCACTGCAAGCAAACAGCGATGTCTGCTGGAGTTGCTCTTTTTCACTCCTTTATGTTCCTTGTTTGACAAGGGGTCGCACGGTCGTCTGCATAAGCCTCCCATGTGTTGGTGCCAATGTGGCATGTCTTTATTTTTTTGACTTATTTATATATTTAAATATATATATTTATTCTTTATAAAATTATATATGCGATTGCTTTCAATATGTTTGAGAATAACATGTAGTATTAGAAATCAGTAACAACAAATAATTATTTATTAAACTCAGTTTTGTTAAAATCTTTATACAAATTATTCCCACCATATACTATGTAGATCTTGATTTCTTAGTGAGTGAGGGCAGGACTAAATATCTTCCTTAGAACTAAGCATAGTAATACAAATATAATCTTTTAGAATTACTCACCTCCAGTTCCGGTATAATAGCACCTGTTCTCCAGCCATGTCTCAGTGCAACATCCTGTAATTTGCATAATTGATTAAATATCAATAAATAATAAAATATTTCTTTTTTTTTAAAAATAATTCTACTAACCTTTATATTTGTTCTGATGATGAAAATGTTTTATAAGGTTTACTCTAGTTTATCTTGACTAATAATTTTTTAATTCTATCAAATAAAAATTCCATGAAAGAAAAATAAGTCACAGAAATACCGATACGAATATCTATTATTATACAAAAGTTGGTGAATTAATGATTGTTTCCCTAAGGCTTTTTTTCCTGTTTAGTTTAATGACTAAAATTAAATACTAAAATATTCCTTACTTCTGAGATTGAATTAGGTTTGAAAAAAAAAAATTCCATTGTTTTAATTAGCAGTAATTTGCAATTAAGTCATAAAGTAACCCATCTCTCATTTATTACCTGCTTATGAATTTCCACACCTATATATATATATATATATATATATATATATATATATTATATAATATATCTTCATTCCCCTCGCTATTATATTTTAGTATCTCTGTTGGAGTAATTTGGAAGACTTGAAGAGTCACTATCTGACTGCTGGTTGTTATTTGACCCCTGCCACCACCACCACCACTAAACCAGTAGTTGAGAGAAATATCTGTTTACTACTCCCATAGCTAATAACAATCCCCGACCTTTCCTACTGAAAATTATTACCATGACAGAAGTGAATTCTGTCATGGTAATAATTTTCAATAGTTTTTTTGGGGTTTTTTTGTAATTTAACTACTGAAGAAGTATAAAAACTTTTTTTTTCACTACAGTTTTTTTGTCAATTAAAATTATGATGAAGTAAGTAGAGAGGGATTATTTTTGATATTACATAAAAAAAAAAAAGATTTTCAGTCATCCCCACAACTTAGCTTCTCGACACCTTTGCTGTTAATAGAATTTCAAAAATCAGGCCCATTTAAATTTGAATAAACTTCCCCTTTCTTAGAAATCTTACAAAACGATTTTAATGATTTAAAAAAAAAAAAAAATCCTCCGGCCCTATTTCTTTTTTTATAGATGAATTTGCTTTGCAAACTCACTTCTTTTCTGACTGCAATTATCTACCCAGAGTTCAATGGGTGACACAACAGGTGTGTATATATATATATATATATATATATATATATAAGAGCCACTTTCGTGCAGCTCATTGTTGAACTTTTTTGAAGCTCACCATTATATTGTTTGAACCGTTGAGCTTTTTTTTAATTTTTTTATTTTTATTTTTTAAAATTATTATTGTTACTATATCAAGCAATGGCAATACTTGAACACGAGTTTGCTGCCATCATATATATATATATATATATATATATATATATATATATATATAATATATTATAATTTGAAAGCAATTACAATGCAAGTAAAAAATAAAAACAAAAGATGTTATTTTTTTGTGTCCTATCGATTTCAAAGTAAAACTTTATCTTCAGAGACGATTTTCGGAAATGGACGAGTATTTTGTTTTGGTCGTTATTTTATTTTTTTTTTAATGTTATAAGCAAGCGGCTCGTGGTGTTCTTATTTTAAACGTCACGCTAAAAATTGTTCATCACGCAAAGTGGGCGTGACATTTAAAATAAGAACACCACGAGAAACGTGCTTATAACATAAAAAAAAAAAAAAAATAACGACCAAAACAAAAAAACGCGTCCATTTCCGAAAAATCGTCTCTGAAGATAAAGTTTTACTTTGAAATTGATAGGACACAAAAAATAACATCTTTTTGTTTTTATTTTTTTACTTGCATTGTAATTGCTTTCAAATTAATACATTATAACATACTTAACAATGCTTCAAGCAAATTACCAATTATATATATATATATATATATATAAAAATGCAAATGAAGAAACATAAACGCGTACACTCACACTTACACACACACACACACATACACATAAACAAGCCCCCCCCACACACACACACAGAGAATTTGGAAGACATGAGACAGAACAAATGAACAGCCACTAGCAACAAGTTCAGTTCTAGTAATCTCCTGTAGATTTTTATCATGAAATATTGAGAATAAATCACAGGTTAACAAACAACACCACAGTTACCTTCTTTTTTTCTTTACACTTGCATTGTGATAGCCTTCAAAACCAACCAGCAAACCATATATATATATATATATATATATATATATATATATATATATATATATATCCAAAAAGTCCAGAGAAGAAATCTTCCTTATGACATAGGACTTTTTTTAAACAACCTGTCGCAGTTTGAGAGCTCCAGGTGTGCTCTTATTGTTAGTCACAGAGCAAATTTATAAGTAAAGAAATAACAAAAGACTCCCCGAAATAGACTATAATGCAAAATCTCTAAGTCTTTTGTTATTTATTTACTTATACATTATAATATATATATAATTTAAGGTAGTGAGAGAAGGCAGTTTGGTATACTCATGGTGTCTGCTTTTGGTTTTCTATGAAAGTAATGTTCTGAGCGCTGTTAATGAAAAAGTTTTGGTGATTGCGGTTTCATCAGGGTTTTACACCTGCGTGGTTGTATACACACTGCAATGTTCTCTGACACTGTCATATATTTGACGGCGAAAACTCAGGATACATGAAACCCTGCATGATATTTTAGACGATGAGGGAAGGAAAAGTGAGAAATAAAATATCTTATAAATGTTCACTCGTTGCGGTAGGGAAAAAAAAAAACATATCACTGATAATTACGTTAAAAAAATAAAAACAAAACCAGGCCAACCAACAATGCAAATCCCGCAAAAAATATAATACACATCCCTAACCTAAATAAAAAAACTATGCTGGGGGGGGGCAAAAAAAAAAAAATAGAATTAAATTGGGAAAATATTAATTATTAAAAATTGAATTACAATTTTTATGGGGGGAAAAAACAAAAAATAAAGTCCTCAAACTTTTATTTTCTATCTATCTAGTTTCTTAATTCTATCTTTATTCTATTTCTGGCGTTTTTGTCAATAATTATTTCCAAAAAAATCAATCTATTTCTAATTCTTAGTCCTCCCTCTATATCGGCCATGTCCTTTTCTTTTTTTTTTCTTTGTAATTCTTCCATGGTCTGGTTTCAATTATTCTTTTATAGAGTTTCTTTCCGCGGGTAATCTTGGGTATAATTGTTGTTTAAATAGAAACAAAAATTCAAACAACATAAAAATTACAAAGAACCTCAAAAATAATAATGTAAAAACAAATGGGGGGGGGGGAAACCCGAAAAACCGGTAAAAAGTAAACAAATCCACTTGTGGTGAAAAAAAATACATTTAAAAGGAATATAGGTATTAAATGCGAATAAGATAGAATAAGAAAAATATTATTTAATGTTTTAAAATCATTGGTAGGGGGGGAATTACAGAATTTATTTATTTGTGGATTTAAAGGTCCTAATTTTGTGTCTATAATAACAATATTTCTAACATTTATCTATTTCTATCTTATCTTATTTTATAAAATTCTTGCGTCTTTACCTAATAATATTCCATCTAAATTTTTTCATTCTTTATCCCCTAATTCGGGACTATCCGGGAGGGCGGGCCATATGGGGGGTCATTTTCCTTTTCTTTTTAATTTTCCTTCGATAGTTCTGTTTTCATATTCTCTTATATATTCCCCGTCTCTACCATTATATAATTTCGTCATAAAAAAAGGATATAACTCAAAAAAAATATAGACAAAATAATTAGAAATCAAACCAAATGAATAACCGGGATCATAAAAAAAGGGCCGTTTCCCAACCTTAACATTAAAACTTGTGGGGGGGGAAAAAAAAAAAGTTTAAGGGATTTAAATATATGGAAAAATATATATATTTAATTACATACTAAATGGGGCAATATAAAACCTTATAATTGATAAAGGTTCTTAATCTACTATCTATAGATTTCTAAAATCTTATCCTATTCTATTTTCTTTTGTTTCTAAATATATTCCATCTAAAAATAAAAATTATTTCTAAATCCAAAATCCGATCTAATTCGGTCGGGGCAAATATGTGGTCTTTATCTTTCGTCATTTTTTATCCTTTTTCTCTATGGGTCTTTGCTTTTTTTTTTTTTATAAATCTAATTTTTTTCTCCTTTTCTTTACCATTTTCTCTTTATTTTGTAAAAAAATAAAATTAATCACTAAACCAATTATAAGAAACCCAATGAACCTCGAAAAAGGGGCGCGCGTCTTCACAACAATTTATTAAAAACTGTGGGCGCGAATGAAAAAAACAAAATAAGATCAATTGGAGGGGGATGAATAATTAAAAATTAAAATTATTTTTTGGTGATTGGAAATAAAGGGTTTTCTTAATTTATTTCATTTTTTCTATCATTTCTATTCTATTTTATAGTTCTATTTCTTTTATTTCCTAATTTTCTTATATTGCTATTTAAATTATTATCCAAATTTTATTCTTATTTTCTTTTATTTCTATCCCAAATTCTTTTTTTTCTTTTCAATATGGTGTAATTTTTTTCCTTTTTTTTTCTTTTTCCCAGGCTTTGTTTCATAAATTCTATTTTTTTTTTTTTTCCGGTTTTTTTTCTGGCTTTTTTTTGATTTTTTTTAATTATCTTATTTTATTCTAATAATTTTCCTTAAATTTCTATCCCTTATCTAAAATCTATCTTCCCAAAAATTTTTAAAAAAATTCAATAAATGTACAAATTTATAAATTTTTTCATTTTATTAACTTATTTATTAAATATTATTTAAATTATATTTTTAAATTATTGTTGGTTTCTTTATTTCTTGGTGTGTGTTGTTTGGTTTGGGGTGTAATGGGGGTAAGGGGATTATTCTGTAATAAAAGGGTGGGGTGTATTATATATAATTTTTTTTTTAATTATTTTTTTTTTTCCATCCCTCCTATTTTATTATATATTATTTTTTTTTCTGGTTGGGATTATTCTAATAATTATTTCTTGGTTTGGTACTCTTTTATATAATTTTGTAATTTTTTTTTCTTATTTTGTTTATTATTTTTTTTTTATTTTAATATTAATATATTGATTTCTCTTCCTCTTTTGTTTGCTTCTTTTTTTCGGTGTTGTATTATAGTTTGTGGGTTTTTGTTTTTTTTGGTTGTGGGTGGGGGCTTTTATTCTCTCTGTTTATATAAATTTTTTTTCCATTGTGTTTTGGTTGTCATTTTTTTATTTTTTATAATTACATTATCAAACTGTTGTGGCAAAAAAAAAATTGGGAAAAAAACTATTTATTGTGTTTTTCCCACATATCTCAATTCATAATGAAATATTTGTTTTCATGTATTGTTCCCCGTTTATATCGGCGCCTTTGGAGGGATAGCAAAAAAATTAGTGAAGTTAATTTTTGAAAAAGAAAGAAGAAAAAATCAAGAAACATGATCATCCCAAAGTAAACTTTGAGGGGCTACTTTTTATTTTTAAATGTAAAGTGTTTCTTTCTTTCGGAAAGAAACTTGTGTTGAAACAATATTTTGTTTTTGACCAAAGGATATTTATAAATATTGGTAATTTTTATACTTAACTAGGTCGCAAAGTGATTATTGTCTGGGTAATAAATCAATAATACAATATATAGGTTTTGGTGGGGTAAAAAAAATATCCCCTTCATCCCTAGGGGGGACTAAAACAAAACTGGGTCGCTGCTGTACTCAAATTTATACAACTAATCATAGAGCCAAACGAAGCAAACTAATTAATTGCTATAGGAATAAGGGGGGCGATAATTATTTTATAATTTCCAATTTTTTTTTTTTAAAAACCAAAAATCCCCCTGGAAGAATAACTTCTATTTCTTGGAAATCTATAATATATGAGATGGGGACAAATAAGGTAAAAACCACCAAAAGGATAATTTTAACTCAACGACTTAGGGCTGTTCTCGCGGGTACTAATTAATAACAATTCATTTTGCTTTAACAGTCAAATGTTATATTCCTTTTTTTATTTTCAAGGGGATGTACTCTTATACGAGCTTATTAATTTAAATTTGAATGAATAATTATATTTGGAAATTTAAAAAGGTTGGGGGATATCCTTAAAAGGTAATAATAAAAAAAAATAAATAAATAAATGTTTAATATATATATATCCAGAATGGAACAAACTTTTATTACTAAAAAGAAAAAGGGGGCGGAGAGAAAATCTCGGGGAAAATGGGGGAACATTCTAACAAATAGAGCGAGGGGAACTGCGGACGAATCAAAATTGAGATAGAAGGAAAAAAAACGGGGTTCGGGGAAAATATAGGTGAGGGAGGTGATACCCAAAAAAAAAGAAAAAAAAAATAAAAAAAAAAAAGCCGGGCGGCCACAAACCCACAAAAAAAAATTATTTAATTCCCCATTTAAAAACCAACTTCTTAAAAACTTTTTCCAACCACCCTAAACACAAATAACACACCCTGTAAAAAAAACCCCCCCTTCTAAAAACCCACCCCTTTCTAAATTAAAAAAAATTAAGGTTTAATTTTTCCCAAAAGAATATTTGTGGGGTTTGTTTTTTTCCTTTTTTCTATTTTATCTAGGGGGGGAGGGTTCCAACCCCTGATAAATTGAGGGGGTGGGGAAACCCAGAGAAAAAAAGAACAAAAGGAAACCCCAAAAATATTTAATTTTATTTATGTTGCCCATTTAGAAAAATAAGAAACTAAACCCCTAAATGAAACCCCAAACCCTTTTTTCAACAAAACCCCCTTAAACCCCCCCCCCCCTAGTTTAAAAATTTAAAACAAAGGCTTTTATAACAAAAAATTTTGGAGGGGTTTCTGTTTTTTTAAGCCTGGGTTACCAAACCCCCTAAAAATTTTGTTTTCGGAAAAACCCGTTTTTGTCCACAAGTGCGGCTTTTTTTTCCAAGCCCAAGGGGATGGAATTATTAAAATATTTGCGCCGGTGAAGATCTTAATGGGGGGAACCAATTTTTTTTTCTGGGACCGTTTTTTTACGGTTTAAAAAAAAAAAAAAGTGAAAGAGAAAAGAAGAGCGGGAGAAGGGGGAAAGGAGGGAGAGGAAGGTGGTGGAAATTATTGGGGCGGAGGACTTGGGAACATGTGGATTCAAACTGGTTTTGGGAATTTTAAACCCCCCCACCCGCCCTCTTCTAAAGATTAGAAAATTTTTATCTTTTTTTAAATTTTTTCTTTTTTTTTTTTCCAAACCGGTTTAATTTATAATCGATTTGTTTTTGCCACCCCAAACAAAAATCCCATACCCGGAATTGTTTAAAAAAAAATGAACAATACAAGTATGATAATGTGTACAAAAAAACCACACAAATTAAAATTGGATTGGTTATATATTTTTATGTGTTTACTCGCTGATAACAGGGTTTTTTTTTTTTTTTTCCAGGGGTAACTTCCATTTCCCCCCGTAATAAGGTCTATCGCTAAAAAACAAATTAAATACCAAAAAGCGTAAAACAAACATAAATGAAAAAAAATGAAGACCAACTATTTTATTTAGTCTTCTAGCGCCCCTATGCTAATTTATGACCTTTGTTTCGAGGGCTCGTGTAAGAACTGTGTGCTACGGCCGAATAAGAGAGAACTGGAATGATAGAATAAGTATAAGATTTTCTTTTTCTGTATATATATATAATTTAATAAAAACTTTTCTTTAGCAATATTCTTTTCGGTTCATATTTCTTGTGTGTGTCCCAATTCTTTACTTGTTTCTTTCTTTTTCCAATTACACAAAATTCTTTTTTTTTCAGAATGTTGTGTAATTCGTAGCTGGGAGGGGGGTTGGCATGGGAGGCGGGGGGNATTAATTTTAATAATACCAGTATCAATTGCTAAACTTGTATTTAATTTTATAATACCGAGTTTTAATTGCTAAACTTGTATTTAATTTTATAATACCGAGTTCAATTGCTAAACCTGTATTTAATTTATAATACCGAGTTTCAATTGCTAAACCTGTATTAATTTATAATACCAAGTATCAATTGCTAAACATGTATTAATTTATAAACCGAAGTATCAATGTTTTCATTCCTATTATTTTACAAAAAAATCTTTTGTTTTCTTTTCAGACTGCTGTACAAGATATTCACTTATCTGGTGTACTTCATCAGAAATAATGTCAAATTTAGGTAAACGTATTTTGTTTGCTATTTTTTTTAAAGAAAGAAACCTTCTTAAAGCGTCCGGTTTAAATCAGTCGGAGAGCACCTGCTAGGAATGGCAGTGTTCCTGGTTCAATACTGGTCCGCTGCCAATTCAGCGCATGAGTAGCACAGATTGTGTAATCTGACCTGTACAGTAAGGTGGGGAGCTGTCAATAGGTGTGTGCTCACCTCAACAAAAACAATCTCCCTGATTTAGTGCCAGCTAAAGGGGATAGACTCCCTTGCTGTCTGGCTGATACCGACAATAGGCCACTTCTGTCAACTTTATCTAAAATGAAAAGTATCACAAGGATCTGTGCGGTAAATGGAGAGTTGATGGTAGGTGTGGTGCTCCACCTCAAACAAAAACAATCTCCCTGATCTAGTGCCAGCTAAAAGGGGATAGACTTCACTAACTAGGCCAAACTTGAATAATTCCTTGTTGAAGGAAAAAAATCCATGCTGTTACTATTTAAATTTTATTTTTTTAATTATCTTCAACGAATATAAATCAAATCTTCATTATTTTTGCCCAAAATCAAGATCTGTTGATAGTGAATGCATATACATAATATAATTTACTTTCCCCAGGCAATACCTGCCCCCTTGATTTAAAGGGGCAGGCTGGGTTTATTGCCCAGCGCCTGAGCCCCCCCCCCTGAGGTGGAATGCCGACGGATCAACGCAATTTTTTCCACTACCACCCATGAGCTTCGGCTTGTGGGTGGGCCCACATAAAAATGTCCATGTGTCACGCCTCATAAGTGGGATGAGAGGCAAATACCTATATATTTACTTTGCCGTTAATTGTTTTATTTTCATATTTTCAACGGACATACATACACACAACTTCCTTAATATATGTATAGATAGATAAATATAGATAGATGTAAAGTAAAAAGTCGTCGGGGGGGGGGGGGGTGTCTAAAGTCGGTATCAGCCAATCAGTGAGGGAGTCCATCCCCCTTTCACTAGTGCTAGACCAAGGAGATTGTTTTTGCGTCTGAGGTGGAGCACCCGCCTACCATCAGCTCCTTACTTTATTGCACCGATCCCTGTGCTACTCATATGCTTAGTTTGGCGAGGACTGGTATCGAACTAGGAACCTTGTGATTCCTAGCCGAACATTCTACCGATTGAGCTAACCCGGCCCTTTAGTAGATGGACACAATTTGCAGTTTCAAATAATACGTGTATTATAGATAGATGTAAAGTAAAGTCGTCGGGGTGGCTAAAGTCTGTATCAGCCTATCAGCAAGGAGTCTATCCCTTTATAGATAGATGTAATAATACATTATTATTTGAAACTCCAAGTTGTATCCATGTATTCATGGCTTAATAAGCATATAACCTTTATCCCTTATGGAGGCGCATGGTGTAATGGTTAGAGTCGTAGGAAATGGACTTGTCAACGCGAGTTCAATTCCTGGACGAAGCTGTTGGAATTTCACATGGCGCTAATACCCTTGGGAAAGGTATGAATCCAATTCTCCCTCCAGCTATGGGTAAATAGCAGGCAGACTGGACTCTTTAACCATGGCTAAGGTAACCAGTCTAGGAGAAGGAAAACTCTGAATTCAAACCTGTTAAACTCCGCTTAAGAATATTGACCTTGTGTCGCATCCTGCTCGTGCGGAGGGGTTGGTAAATATATATTAGGTACCACCAATTTACCCTGTGAAATTTACCTCCCCTATATTTAACACTATGAAACTTGCAGAAAAATTAATATTTCTTGAGAATTTTTTTTCCATTCGAAAGAAAAAAACATTAAATAAATTCCTGATGATTTAAAAAAAAATTTTTTCTGTCTAAATGTGGCCTGAAAATTACCCTTTCGCATGTAATATGGAAGGTTTGTTATTTTTTAAGATAACGATGTAATTTTTTCCCAATTGGATAATTTGATCTTTGAATTAACTATTTTCTTTGTAACAACCCTGTACGACTTTAATTGTTTTTTACGAGATTTTTGATAAACAAAGTTCGAGAAATATTTATTTCCATTTTATTCAAGATGGCCTAAACTGATCAATTGGTGGTCCCTAATATATATATATATATATATTATATATATATATATATATCTTTATATCCTTGCATTATTTGACTATCAACTCTTTCTGCTTTGTTTTTTTTTTTTATAGGTAGATACTTACAAAAGGGCCAGAAGTTTTGTTGTTGTTACAGAGACTCACAAAGCTAAGAAGAAATTGTTCCTCATTACAAACAGTGGATTTCCATTTGTGTAAGTCTCCCCACCCCCACACACTTTTCTATTGTTTTATTAAACAAAATATGATTAACCCTTTTATTTAAGTTAAGTATCTGACCGCCATCCTTGGCCAATTGTAAAGAACTTAAAGTAAATAAGTAAGTAAGTCCCGTGATATAGAACCTTTGGTAAGGGAATAAGTCCCGTGATAATAGAATCCTTTGGTAAGTGAAATAAGCCCGTGATATAGAATCCTTTGGTAAGGGAATAAGTCCCGTGATATAGAATCCTTTGGTAAGTGAATAAGTCCCGTGTTATAGAATCCTTTGGTAAGTGAATATGTCCCGAGTTATAGAATCCTTTGGTAAGTGAATATGCCCGAGTTATAGATCCCTTGGTAAGTGAATATGTCCCGAGTTATAGAATCCCTTGGTAAGTGAATATGTCCCGAGTATAGAATCCTTTGGTAAGTGAAATATGTCCCGATTATAGAATCCTTGGTAAGTGAATATGTCACGTTATAGAATCCTTTGGTAAGTGAATAAGTCCCGAGTTATAGAATCCTTTGGTAAGTGAATAAGTCTGAGTATAGAATCCTTTGGTAAGTGAATAAGTCCCGAGATATAGAATCCTTTGGTAGTGAATAAGTCCCGAGATATAGAAACCTTTGGTAAGTGAATAAGCCCGAGATATAGAAACCTTTGTAAGTGAATAGTCCGAGATATAAAACCTTTGGTAAGTGAATAAGTCCCAGATATAGAAACCTTTGGTAAGTGAAATAGTCGAGATATAGAAACCTTTGGTAAGTGAATAAGTCCCGGAGATAATAGAATCCTTTGGTAAGTGATATAAGTCCTTTGGTCCCGTCACCCAAAGAAGATCCAAGTAGTAATGAGCTAAGATTAGAATCAGCCAGTATAAATAATAACAGCAGCAGAGCACTGCAGTGATTGGACAATAGGTTGGTCATGTGTTTATCGCGGTCTATAAGTAGAAGTGCCATCTGGTGCACACCTTATAACCAAAAATTCCAACAACCACTGCCATCCACAATAATGTGGTGAAATGGTTGACAAGTTAGTATGTATCGCTTAACTTTTACTAACTATGTTGACTTTTTCTATATAAGGTGTGTGTTAAAAGCTCACTCATACTTATAGACTCGGCAAGAACCATGTGATCTCTCTGGCCAATCACTGCAGTACTCTGCTGCTGAGACAATACTTAAACTGAGCATACTGGCCATAATTACTTTGAACCTTCGTAGACGACGGACATAGGATTAAATCACTGGACCTTTAACACTACGCAGGATAGGACTTATTCACTTATCAAAGGATTCCATAACTCAGGACTTACTTACTTTAAGCCCTTTTCAACTGGCCAAGGATGGCATTTAAAAACTTAACAATACTAAATAGAAACAGGTTCATTTAATTAATTTTTTCTTTTTTAACTCTATACCATTTCTAAGAGCTGACGGATCTTTGTATTTTCGGCGTTTTGAGGCCTCTGGTAGATAAAGGGTTAAACTCAGTTTTTCATCACTTCACAATTATTCAGTTCCATTCTCACTTCACAATTTTTAAAAATCTATTTATAAGGAGATGCACTGTATAACTTTACTCGACTAAACTAGGCCATATAAAGTGAAATTCAACTGGAGTCGTAGTCTGTATAGTTTTACAGATAAAATTATTTATAAGTTAATTAATTTATAATTATTTTTGGATTTTATATTATTATAATTAGATTATAAATTTAATTATATATAATTTAATTTGTATACAAAAATTATACACAAAAAATGAATATACAAAATATATTATTATACAATTAATAAAAAAAAAGATTAGTATTTTGATTTCTATTTTAAATTATTTATAATTTTGATTTTCTATTAACAGGGATGCTGGGATGCGTTATATAGTTGGCCCTGATTGGCAGAGTCTTTGGATGTGGTCATTACAAATGCCAGAAAACCAAATCTTTAATGAAGCAACCAGGTAAGAATTTTTTTTTAATCTCTCAATCTATAATATTAATACACTTGTTCCTTAATCTTCCAACCGTTATCAACTTGCAACACCCTCTGGTTAAAAATGAAATTGTCCAAATCATCCAAAAGGAAATGCAAAACGTAAATTCTGATTATCTGGTGTTGCTTAATTCTTATTCTTATGAATGTTGTCACCTCAGCTAAATAATGGACCATTCCGTTTTTATTATAAAGAAAGAAAGAGAAGAAAAGGGACATGCTACACAAGAAAAATATAATAAGAACAAAAGAAAGAGAAGTGGAAAGTTAGAGAGCAGTGAGCGCACAAAGCGATAACGTTAATCTGTTTCAATTAAACAAAATGAAAAGAAGGAAAGAAAGAAAACAAGAAGTGAGTTAAATCAAGATTATTATACTTTTTACAAATTGAACTATTTCACAATAGCTCTTAAGTAAACATTCAACATAATTTTAAATTTTTTATATTGTTGTATACTCTCTTTTCTTTCTTACTCTATTCTCTTCTGTTCATCTTTTCTATCTTACATTCTTCTAGCATCTGGACCTTCGTACTGGGGACTTCGTGTCTGGTCTTCCATTGGGGATTTCTCTTTATCAGAAGCCCTGTGTCATTGTAGTTTTTAGATAATAACACAAGACTTTCGATTTACTTAGATCATATTTTATTTCGAAATCCCCGCCAGACTATGCGCAATTGAGTCGGCAGCGCGCATACACAGACTTGCCACCCATCGTGGTTTTGGCCGATCTAACTAAATCTCTTTCTAATCTAAACCGGAAGAGGGCTTCTCCACCTGTCTCACACGGTATCCACCGAGAGGGGATCAGGATGAGGTCAAGCCTGTGTCATTCAATCTTTCAAGGCCGCGCTGCAAACTTATAACAGCCATTTGGTTTCTACACTACTGTACATAGTATTAGGAAATCTAATAATTTATGTAACAGTATTGTGGTATATCCACAGGTCCTGTAGTATGTTTATAAATGCAAACATAAATTATTTCTTCTCCAAGAATTAGTGTGAAAGTGAAATACAAACAACCTTGTCCAGGATTTGAACTTTGGTCACTGTGCCCTGTTGGCTGGGGTGTTAGAATGTACCACTGCACCTCTGCAGACAAGTAAGACTCCCAATGGGGCCACCTGTTGGCTGTGACCCGGATGTTTAAGGATAGAACCAGGTGTTTGTCCAGTCCATAACATGCAATACTCCACTTTGGCTTTTAGGGCTACGAGGGCGGTCGAGAGAGACTCCTCCGATTAATCAGGTGGTCAACGTCAAGCCCTAGAACCTATATGATTTCCCAACTCTATTGCCCTATATGGCAACCCCCAACCCTTTTATCATAATGAGTGCTTGAAGGCGGTGGCTGGAGGTCTACATGTCCTGGGAATGATGTTAAATCTATCTGAGTGAGGTTCCATTTTTGGAGGTTTTGGGGAATGTGACACTCCTTCCTCACCATTGCTCCAGGTTCACTCTGACCTGGAGTGGTAGTACTGGCTGGTTTAAATAGGAAAATGTTTATAAAAAAAACATAAGAAATGACTTTATTTCAAACCTTATATCGGCAAAATGACCCACTGAGGTTGATATGCTGTAAACAAACCAACCCAACCAAATGGTCACTGTGTCCGTTTCTCTAATGCCAACTTTTAATCTGCCCAGAAGAATAGAATTTTCCCTTTTTTTTTTTTTTTAAATTTTGAAGACTGAAAAAATTAACATCCGTTAGCATCTACTAATATTGTTCCATTTTTGTTTTTCAGACCATTCCGAATCTATGATGCAAAACTGGCACCCAATCTGGGACAGAGTTCATAAGCTGGAAAGAGGAAAAATCTATCAACAGGTACACAACCCCCGCCCCCCCTCAATACTAGACAATCCCAAAAGTAAGGTCTCTAAAGTGTCTGTGGATGCAGAGAAACTGTTTGTGGGCCTATTTAAAATAGTGATTATGTAGAAAAATAGATACATTTTTAAACTATTAAATGATGTAAACATCATTGACAATAAACATTTCGTGATTTCTATATTTGGGCGACCTTACCTTTGGGATTACCCTTGGTAAATTCGAATTGGCAAAACTGAACATTTTAAATTTCAATCATTTGTATTCTTGTAGATTTGTGGGCAGTTTTTGTATGCCAATGCATAACCAGATTGCTGCAAGTTATTGGGGAAGCTTTGAACTTCATCATCGTTACAAAACTCTCTACAACACTTGTTGATGTTTTGACATCCATGCACAACTCACCATGCATGAGAATTTCAATCAGTTTAATGCTCTTGCATTCAAAACCAAATAACTTGGTGGCCGTGCAATTAGTAGTTCCAATCAGAAATGACAACTAAACCAAGACTGAGCAGGACAGCAAGTCAACACACAGGGTATGCACAACTAACACAAACAGTGTTGCCAGTAGCTGCATGAACAGTTTCTCTTGCATTCCCAGGACTTTGGGCTATGGTCATGTCACGTTGAAAGCACCAGCTCCTGCGAGGTCACCAAAGTTGGCAGAAATGAGTCTGTTCAATACTTAGATGGGTGACCATTTTAAGAACAGGGTAATAAAGGACTATTCTCGTAAATCCTACCATAAAATAAACTGAACCCTCTTTTATGTCCGTGTTTTGCAATAAATGTTTTATTTTCTTGCACCCTTATGTTTACAATACTAAATTATATTTTCTTTTATTATTTTAATATTCACTTCAATGTGTATATTCTAAAACTTTTTATTTTGTAAGAATTCTTAGTTTTAAAGTGGGGGTTCGTTTTACACCTCAACTTTTTACTCAATAAATTCCTACCATAAAATACCCAAGCCTAATTTTATGGTAGGAATTTACTAGTAAAAAGTTAAATATTACTTTTGTTGTTTATTTCTTTTCTTTTGGACTTTGGTACTCTAAAATAAAACGTTAGATTTTAAATCATCGTCGACAAAAAAACAAAATTACGGTCATAAAAGGAGGATCCAATTTATGCCTAAATTGTAAAACGAGCCCCCACTTTAAAACTAAACATCCTCACAAAATAAAACTTTAGAAATGCATATTGAAATGAATATAAAAAATAAAATATATTTTATTGTAACACAACAGGTGCAAGAAAAATAAAACATTTAATACAAAAACATGCATAAACTGGGGTTTCAGTTTATTTTATGGTAGGAAATTTACGAGTAAATAGTCCTTCATTACAGACAACATAGTACTTTAAGCAACCTGATATCAAAGAACTTGATTCAGCATTAAATAACCCTAAAGGGTTGATATGCCATAAAACAAAACCAACCAACTAGTGCAGCACTTAGAGATCATACTTACTTCAACATCTCATCTAAACAATATTACAATCCTAAAGTGTTACAAGTTCATCCTTGCTTCTCCAGCAGTGTCCAGCATGGCTTGTCCGTCTCACTCAATGGTTTGTGAGATAGGGGCAGGTGCCATACAGCTGCTTCTTTGTAGGGTTGCGTTTTCTGCGACTTGTTCAAAGACCCAAAGCAACGTTCTCCTGTGGAAGCCAACACATGGACATGCTAATCTGGTCGCCCAGCAAGGACCGTACATTGCCATCTCTGCGCAGATACTGGATGCTGGCCAGAGGACCCCCGGACAATGAATGATATAGAAGGTTGGCGAGAGTTGTCATGATATCCATGCACATTGCGCGACATAATGATAATGTGAAGTGTTACAAATTCTTTATAGGCATTTGTTTGCATAGGTCCAGAGTACTGGGAATATTGGCCTTCGATTTAAAGATTTAGGTGTTCTTATGTCCAAGTTTTTTTAAATTTATTTTAAAGTTATATTATTTCTTATCAGGGTAATTTCTCATTGTTACGTCAAATGACTGGATGGTTTGGATCTAAAGTTTCTATTTTGGTGATCATGTCTAATAGCGATTTAGCTGTAAGTAATACAAGTTTTCATTTTGTTTGTAGCTGTATGTATTAATATATATATATATAATATAATATATATATATGAGGAAGAATGAAGAAAGTACAGAATGGATAATAAAAAATGAATTTAATCAATACACTTACACATGTGTTTCAGTCAGTTTTATCTTTGTGTACACGATTCAAACTATAAATCATTAAAAAACAATGAAATGAAATAATAATAGAAAAATGTAAAAAATATTCCGTACACAGAGAAAATTCGCCCTCATCAGAGTGAAATTTTATATTGAATGAAAAATCGTTGGAGAAAACGGAGAAATTTTAAAAAAAATGGTTCGAAGAGAATTAAAAAAATTCACTTTCAGGGACGCTGAACGATGTAGAGCGTAGCCAATCTTAGAGATTTGATATTTGATTTCCCTAGAATATGGTGGATACAATTATGTATGCAAAAAATAAATGTTTATATTATCCCTAACTTGTTGATAAGCCCGGAAATGAGAAAAAGAAAAGAAAAAGAAAAAATGAAATAAGTGTATCAATCAATGTTGTTTTTTAATACGAGTTGACAGCAACAACAAATATATATTATATACATAGTTCAATGAGAAATCAAAACAATAAAAGATTTTGCTTTTATTATTTAATTACGGGAACGGTATTACAACCAGCGGTTTCTTGCTTAAGAGCATTCATCGGGTAATACGAAAAGTTCCTTTAAAAATGACAGAAATTTGAAATGGTCAAAACGTGTGGTTTTTTTTAACTGATATCTCGTGTTTGCGTGTTTACGTGATGCGGAATGTTTTTTTCTTTCACGTGTGCGTATTTTTGTTTGTCCGTAGTTTATGATGTCATGCGCGTTTGCATGAAAATGCGTGAAGGCTGTGATGATATATTGTGTCCACGCGCGTGTGTGCGTATTTTTGTTTGTGCGTAGTATGTGATGTCGTGCGTGTGCGCGTATGAAGGCGTGATGATATAATTGTCTCCACGCGCGTGAGATATATATAATATATATATATATATATATTTTGTTGGCTGTCAACTCGTACTCGAGTAAGACCATTCCTTTTCTTTTTTTTACATAGTTGAGTCCAGTAGCATTTGACATACGTGTGTTCTCTCAGTAAAATCACCAGGCCAGCCCAGCCCAGCCCAGCCCAGCCCTGGAGAGACCATACTCTTCCACAATATTAATGTTGGAACTTCTCCACTTTGAATGTTGCTGGCTGAAAATTATCCTTCTAAATAGCTCGCTTAATTTTTGGTGTTTAATTCAATTGGACTAAAAAAATTTCACAGACCGGAAGATGGTCGCTCTCCAGCCAAGTCTATTACAAGCTAACTTCTCCTAGTCCTTCACAGCAATAGCAGTGTTCTTCAGATTGTCCCTTGAGGCAGTCCTTACCTCAATTTGGGTTTTGCACTGATGACGTTTGCCAGTTGAGATTCCCCGTAAATAGTTGTTTTTGATATATATATATATATATAATACTTATTATAATGAAGATTGTGGGTTTGTATGTCTGTAACCGAAACTATATTACCTTTCAATTCACAATTCCCTGTTTATTTACATTCTCCATGATTTTTATTTTATTTAAACCTCAATATTAGTAAATGTTTACATCAATTAAGACGTTAGCAAAACAATATCTACATGCTAATAACATGCATTAATTATATATATTCAACGAAATACGGTTTACAGTGTGAATGGGAAGCCAATTTGCATATTGATCTAAAAAAAATTGATTTTAATAAATATATGCTTAGTATTATTGATTTCTAATTGTTTGGTTTTATCTTAATAAATATGAGCAAAAATCTCGGGGATAAATCTAACAGAAACTATTAACATAAAGAAATAACTGTAATTATCTTTCTTCCTATTTTAACTAAATAGTTAAATGAGGAAATTTACCACTGAAAGACGGAAGTAAGGAAATGGTGGAAACAGTTAGTTTCAAAGTCGTTCTATTATCCGATAATACCCCCCTCTGTCCAAATATTTTTATCTGAATTTTATTCAGTTTCATTAGCCCTTACGTAATTTAACATGATATTATTTATTAAAACTAAAGCTTGCACCCGGAGGGTGCATAAATTTGCTAGTATTATATAATGAAGGACAGCAATAAGAAAAGTGTATGCCTAGAAAGATTGCTCAATAATATAATGGCAAGCAGGTTTAAAACCTAGAATTTGGATACTATATTAATGTTTCTCAAGTTTCATTTGTATAAACACAACAACTCTCTCATATATATTTATATTATAAAATAAATATAATATATATAAATTATATATTAATGTATAAGTAAATAATAACAAAAGACTGTAGAATTTGCATATAGTCTATTTCGGGGAGTCCTTGTATTTCTTTACTTATAAATTGCTCTGTGACTCTAACATAAGAGCACACATTGAGCTCACAAACTGCGACAGGTTTGTTTTAAAAAAGTCCTATGTCATAAGGAAGATTTCTTCTCTGGACTTTTGGATATAATATATATATATAATATATATATATATATATATAATATATTATAATATATGGTTTTGCGTTGGTTTTGAGGCTATCACAATGCAAGTGTAAAGAAAAAAGAAGGTACTGTGGTGTTGTTTGTTAACCTGTGATTTATTCTCAATATTTCATGATAAAAATCTACAGAGATTACTAGAACTGAACTTGTTGCTAGTGGCCTGTCATTTGTTCTGTCTCATGTCTTCCAAATTCTGTTGAGTGTGTGTGGGGGGGGGCTTGTTGTGTGTGTGTGTGTGGGTGTGTGTTGTTTTGGTGTGTACGCGTTTATGTTCATTGCTTTAATATAAAAATATATATATAATAATAATTAAATGCTTGAAGACATAAGTATGTTATAAGTATTAATTTGAAAGCAATTACAATGCAAGTAAAAATAAAAACAAAAAAGATGTTATTTTTTGTGTCCTATCAATTCAAAGTAAAACTTTATCTTCAGAGACGAATTTCGGAAATGGAACGCGTTTTTTGTTTTGGTAGTTATTTTTTTTTATGTTATAAGCACGTCTCGTGTGTTCTTTTTTTAATGTCACGCCCACTTTGCGTGATGAACAATTTTTAGAGTGACGTTTAAAATAAGAACACCACGAGCCGCGTGCTTATAACATTAAAAAAAAAAATACGACCAAAACAAAAAAACGCGTACATTTCCGAAAATCGTCTCTGAAGATAAAGTTTTACTTTGAAATCGATAGACACAAAAAATAACATCTTTTGTTTTTATTTTTTTACTTGCAGGTAATGCTTTCAAATAATACATTATAATATATATATAATAATATATATATATAATATATATATGAGGCAGCAAACTCGTGTTCAAGTATTGCATTGCTTGAATATAGTAACAAAATAATTAAAAAAAAAATAAAAATAAAAAAATAAAAAAAGCTCACGGTTCAAACAATATAATGGTGAGCTTCAAAAAAGTCAACATGAGCTGCAACGAAAGTGGCTATATATATATAATAATATATATATATATATATATACATAATATTACATCACACACCTGTTGTGTCACCCCATTGAACTCTGGGTAGATAATTGCATTCAGAAAAGAAGTGAGTTGCAAGCAATTCATCTATAAAAAAAGAAATAGGGCCGGGAGATTTTTTTTTTTAAAATCATTAAAATCGTTTTGTAAGATTTCTAAGAAAGGGGAATTAAAACAGGTTTAAGCAATTTGAAACCGGGTATTATAAAATTAAATACAGGTTTAGCAATTGAAACTCGGTATTATAAAATTAAATACAGGTTTAGCAATTGAAACTCGGTATTATAAAATTAAATACAAGTTTAGCAATTAAAACTCGGTATTATAAAATTAAATACAAGTTTAGCAATTGATAATCGGTATTATAAAGAATAAGTTAGATGGGAGTTGCACAAGAATGCTGTGTGCAATCTTAAACAAGACATGGAAACAACACCCCATGAGAAAATAGTTGTACAGCCACTTGTCCCATATCACATAAACCATCCGAGTAAGAGGAACAAGATATGCTGGACTGCTGGAGAAAAACATCCATCAATTTATTCATCCCATAAATAAACCGAAATGTTTAAGCATCGATAAATAAATGTCTTCTTTTTGGAACACTTCGTTTTACCAATTTCTTCATATTGTCGGATTCATTTCCATATTTACTCTCCATAACGGCAATAGGGTTGGGAGTTTAGATTATTACTCATGATCCTCTACCAAAACACTAAAGCAATGATACGATCACCGGATGGCAACATGGACTTCTTTGACATTATTGCTGGAGTCCTACAAGGAGATACACTAGCGCCATATATATCTAAAATATGCCTAGACAACGTACTCCAAACATAAATTGTTCCATTGAGTTTAGGAGTTTACCATCAAGAGTGGAGATGTCTCCTTCATTATTAAAAGATATGAACTCAGTTTTATCGGAGTTTATGTATAAGCCGATGTTCCAGGCTGCCCTTTTTAGGCTGTGTAACAAGGGTTCGGCATGTACTGGTGTAGATATGGTTTGCATACGCTGCCCCCGCCCCTAAAAAATTTCCCCAGGGGTCCAAAAAGAGGAGTTTTCAAATTTCAAAGAGGATACCTTAAGCTTTCAAAAAATACCAAATTTAGCTTGGTAACAATTTTTTCAAGGTTCACCTTATCTACCAGACTAGATCTGGGTTGCATACCCCCCACCCAAATAAAAAATTTTCCCCAGGGGTCCAAAAAGAGGAGTTTTCAAATTTCAAAAGAGGATACACTAAGCTTTCAAAAAATACCAAATTTAGCTTGGTAACAATTTTATCCCCCGCTCCACCTTCTTATCTACCCAACTAGTGTATTTGTGAGGAGTGCCAGATCAGTACTTATTTATTGATGATACTGTATGTATTTTAAATATTCTATTTTTGTTAACAAGCCTAAAATTCTTTTGTTCAATCTGACACACTGGACTAGGTTTGCTAGTAGTATCATTAAGTGGTCACTTATTTGAGTAGATTCATTCATGTGGAACCAATGTTTTCAGCTTAACTGTAAGTCACAGCAGACATGTTGTTGAATGAAAGTTTAGTTTCCCATCAATTGAGTTAGAGTGACCTTCATTTTTTCTTTTCTCACACACACACACACACACACACTTTTGAAATTATGATAAGCAAGAGACTGATAATTATA
>CM042155.1:55000-93528 GCA_023376005.1 Doryteuthis pealeii
CTGCCGGGTTTTTTCTCTCCGCAAGGATCTACCAACACGCTTGGTATATTAAATTATACATACATATATATCATTCCTGTTGAATTGCCTTCTGTTTTCCCTTTTTCCATTGTTTATGTTTGATTGTTTATTGACCTCATATTCCATCTGGTTAAGCTATCTGTCGGACCTTCGCAGCCAAGTGAAGGCAGAATAGGCATGTTACTATTGATGAGAAGTAGATCAGTCAAGGAAATTGACCTGCTCAGCAACCAAGAGGTAGACTTCATCCAAAGAAGATCAAGTTGAGTGTACAGTGGGATATTCAAGGAACGGTCTTGTAGCAGAGACTGAACTTGCAACCTCATAATCCTAAGTCGTGGCTCGAAGTCAGACTACTCACCATCATTGGTGTGTATGCAAATTTGTACATTACGATCAGGCAGCGCTGGGTGTGATTGGCCCAGATGTGGGATCTTGGTCAGGGCAGTTAATTATTATTTAAGGCCTGCCTTCCCACACCGAGGAGAGTTGTGTCTGATATTGCTAACGAGAATACAGATATGCATTGGACAAGAAATGAGTAAACTTTGGTGGATTGATCGAAGACTGCTGTAATATTGTTGCAGGCAGAAAGACTTTGTCAGTGGACTTTTGCAGTTGGGAAAGTGATTACCGTGGTTGAAAATTCAAATAATCCCTTACAAAACTATTTCAGGTCTATTTCTCTGAATTTCTGAGATGAGGCTTGATAATTAGCATTATTTGGACTATTGTCCTCATCTTTATTATTATCTGTACACCATTTCAGCCGATGTGTCCTCCAGCCTTCTTCAGGTATTTCTTGTCGGACTCAGGAACCTTCCTTTTGAACTCGGGAACTTTCTTGTTGTAATAAGTCCAGAAGGCACATCGGCTGAAACGTTGTATAGATAACAATAAAAATGAGGACAATAGTCCGAATAATCCAAATAACACTATTTCAAGTCTATTATGAACTGTTAGACAATAATCAAACAATGAAATTTCCTAATATTTCAATTCAATTTTCCCATTGAAATAAACTGAAATGCTATTAAATCGATTCTAGTCCCTGCCAAAATACCTACAATTTTTTGTTTACATTTTTTTAAATAAGAAAAATAACACTGTATTGTTTAAAAACATAAAATAGAATCTAATGAATTATTTGCTGTAGTATCATTTTTCCCTGAAAATAAGACCTACCAGGATTTTTCAGAATGATTTTAATATAAGCCCTCCCCTTAAAATAAGCCCTAGCTGAGAGCAATAACTTTACAGATGATGATGATGATGATGATATGATTATTTTTTAATGAATTGTCGTTAATGAGTTTTTGAATAAAAGAACATGTTAATAGTAAATAAATGTAGACTGTTTTTTATAATTTTTATTTATACAGAAATTTCGTAATTTTCTACTTGTTAATGTCATTTTTTGATATATGAAGAATAAGCCCTAATGTTATATTTCAGAGTGAAAATGGATATAAGACCGTCTTATTTTGGGGGAAACCTGGTAATTCATTAATATAAGATTAAGTTATAATTTTCAATAAAGTCTCCATAACTCTTTAAAATGATTATTTGGATTATTCGGACTATTGTCCTCATCTTTATTGTTATCTACACAACATTTCGGCTGATGTGCCCTACGGCCTTCTTCAGGTATGTCTTGTCAGACTCGGGAATTTTTTTGTTGTAATAAGGCCGGAGGGCATATCGGCCGAAACATTGTACAGATAACAATAAAGATGAGGACAATAGTCCATATAATACTATTTCAAGTCTATTATGAACTGTTAGACAATAATCAAACAATGAAACCTCTAATCTCTACTTCAATCAATTTTTGTCTTTTGAAAACAGCTTTGGGCAACAACAAAAAAAAAAAAAAAAGGCTACTCTTAGTCAACAAAAAGGAGAGATCCTCCATTATGATAATGCACATCCTCATATATTTCTATTGACTAAGGATTTCTTAGAGGAGCTCAGTTGGGAAAAATTAATTCATTTACCATATTCTTCTGACCTCGCTCCTTTCTTTCTTGCTTGCTTGCTTTGTTTAATGGCATATCAACTTTTGTGGGTTATTTAATGCCAAAGCCATCCTTGTAGAAGAATAATAGTTGTACTATTTAACCCATGGCTGGGGGGGGGGGATTAGGGTGTTCTTATATTTCACTGTGATCCAAAGTACAAAAACCGATGGTTAGTTCATTGTAATTGAGCAGAAAGACTCAAATTGCAATAATAGAACTTTATTTGAATAGAATGAGTTCTGAATATGAATATGAAATTTCCAATAGTTTTTACTCTGGTGCCTACACCCAGGATTGAACCAGGGACCTTTAGATGATGACTCACTGCCGATTATTCTCTTTTCACCCTCCTCTTTCCTCCTTTTAATCTTCCTTTCTTCTGCTTTCCTCTCTCTCTTCCTTTCCCTCCCTTTCTTTTCCCTCTTCCTTTCCTTTCTCTTCCCTCTTCCTTTCCTTTCTGTCTGTTTCTTTCTCTCTGCTTCTTTCACTGACACCTTGTCACTGAAAAAAGACCAGCATTGGTAATCTGAACATTAGCTACATAAATGAGTAACCTCCTCTTGTTTCTTTCATTTTGAGGAAGCCGTCTGTTTTGGTTGGCCATTTTCATTTCACCATAAATCTACACTGAAAATACAAATTTGTTCGAATCAATACAACTGCATGTTTTACCACGAAAATGTCATAAAATGTGTTCTTAATTGGAACACATTTTATGATATTTTTGTGTTAAAACATGCAGTTGTATTGGTTACGGTGGAATGAAAATGGCCGAGCAAAACAGACGGCTTCCTCAAAGTGAAAGAAACAAGGGGAGGTTACTCTCATTTATGTTGCTTATGTCCAAGCTTTTTCTCAGGTCCAACACAGAAAATCTCGATGCCTGTGCTGGAATCCATCATAGCATCTTCGGAATAACCGCACGTGTAAATTAGGCTCTTCGATCTTACTCTGTCTAGAAAAACTGACTCTACATTTATGCTTTTCAGCGTCCGAACAACTTCAGCCAACAGGGGTGACAGCAGTCTGACTGTGAGCCACCACTAACGATCAGGAAGTTGCGAGTTCAGAATAGATAGTGAACTTTTGAAATATTCCATCATACAGGTAAAAAATACCAAGAAAATTTGGTGCAGCCATGTAGGAAAAAGTGTAGGCAAAGAGTTAAGGTAAATAATTTGTTGTGGCCTGGTTAGGGGCCAGAATAAAGACACAAAAAGGGAAGTGAATTAAACAAATATATTAACAAAGAATAGTAGTACAAACATATACAAATGAGATGGTTACACACGGGGCTGTCTAATCAGCTATCCGCTAAAATATTAACTCTCGCTTAAGTAAAGAACCTGCTGCTATTTATAGTTGGAAGAGTTCATGCACATGTGGTAAATTACCATAACATAATTAAAACTGAAGAATCAATTATCTTTCATCTCGTCTCATTGTCTGAGACATGACAGACTTTAAGAGAAGCTGATTATATGTCATGTTATAAAAATGTGAGAACATTTCCCATCATTATATTTCTTTTGTTAAAATAAATTTTGTTTCTTACCCTAACATCATGGAAAACATATTCTGGATCAAAAGGAATACTGTTCTTGATAAAATACTGAAAAAGAAAAACAAAAATTACATGTAAAGAGTAGAATCTTATCAGTGAATATATCATTAATGTATATATATATATATATATATATATATATATATATATTATATATATATATGAGAAGTAAATACACAAGCGATGTGTTTATGATATGGCTTTTTTTAGCCGACAATTTTTGGGAGAATATGTGCTTAATTGAAGTCGTACCTAATTTTGAAAGTTAATTAATTAATATTTAATTAATTAGGCGGGTATACCTGTTTAAATGTAAGGCTAAACAAATCGAGAAAAATTAATATCTGTATGTACATTTCGGCCTATTAGGCCTCATCAGCAGAGCTATAGATAGGAAGACCGCCTTGTGCGGGATTCGAAACCCGACTGTCAAGCTGACAGGCGAGGACCGTAACCCCTACACCAACCGGACTTTCTTAGATTTTTCGTTTTGTTTAGAAGTAGGATATATATATATATATATATATATATATATATATATATATGAAGATAGGAGGGTTGGAGTAACTCCGACAGTATGAGATTAGGAAAAGTGGACAAAAAAATAATAACTCAAACATGTAGATGTAGGAGAGATATATTTTGTTCCGCTTTAAGCAGGAACTTCATCAATCTGTTTATTCAAAACATGGTACATACATTTGTATTTATAGAAGAGAAAATGAGTTTGGTGATGAATTCAGGGGAAGGGAAAGTTTGTGAAGATTTGGTTGGTCAGAGGATATCTATCATGGAAAGTGGAGGGGGAAAGATCAGAGGATTGTAGTTTGTTTGGGGTGACAAGATGAGGAGGTGGCTAAGTGCATGTTGGAAAAGGGTGGTGGTAGGAAGAAGTGGGTTAAAATTCTCTGATCTTTCCCTTACCTCCATATATATATATATATATATATATATATATATATATATATATGTGTGTGTGTGAAGTGGACAAACAATGTGTTTGAAATGGCGAAGGCCGACAATTTTTTGGAAGATTAAATGCTTAATTAAAGTCATATCTAATTTGTTAATTAATTATAATTAAATGAATTAGGCGAATTTAAACCGATATGCACGCCTAATTCATTTAATTATAATTAATTAACAAATTAGGTATGACTTTAATTAAGCACATAATCTTCCAAAATATATATATATATATATATATACACACACGATTAAAATTGAATGTTTTAAAAACTACCTACTTAAGTTTCTTGAGTTCTCTCAGTAGCGCAAATCTTCAAAGATTATGAAGATTCCCCGTTACTGTGAGAAACTTAAGTAGGTAGTTTTTAAACCATTCGATTTTAATCGTCTATTTAGCTCTTTATATTGAGCAATTTTTAATCAGTTTTGTGAAAAAAATCCCAAAGTAAATAAGATTGTATACTTATTTGCTTGGTGGATTTAATGGTAACTGTGATATGTGTATATATGTATGTGTACAAATGCATATATATTTTATAAAAAAGATCTGGAAAAAATGAATTTTGTTTTTGCAAAAATATGTTTGAAAGGAGGAGAAAAAAAAAAAAGAAAAGATAAAAGCAATTTCTTACCTCCGTGACATTGGCTAAAAGTGTAATTTCAGGAAGAGCAAATAAATCCATTAATTGATACATTAATCCCTGAAAAAAGAAATAAAACTAGCTGAAAACTTGCCCTATGAGTGAGATTTTCAGTTATATAAAGACTGTTCATATATTTATCTATCCCACTCTTTATCACAGAAATAAACACAGAACTATTTTTCATGAGGACTTAAAAGCTAGTAAACATCATTGAGAAGTAAATGCTTACAACCAACTGATGGCCATTGCTCATACCAAAAATTTAAACAACAGGAATTTTAATTTGCAACAACTTAAAATCACACCTGAAGAAGGCTGGAAGTCACATCAAATAAAATGTATATATATTATATATATATATATATATATATAACAATAAAGATGAGGACAACAGTCAAAAAAATACAAATACTACCAATTATCAAGCCTCATCTCAAAAATTCAGACAATGTCATACACTTTATTTGAAATAAATATTAAAATGTATCATTTGACCATTATCTTTTTGGTTTATTTTTTAATATCCATTGTGACAGAACGATGGTCGCGGTACCATTTGTCGCATAGGCCAAACTCAAGCTGCAGTAGTTGTCGTCGTTAGTAGTCGTAGTCGTCACTAGTTCAGAAACAATACATGCAGGTTGTATAGTCACAAGGAGTTGTTTATTACTTTGACGCATGTGGGCTCCCTTTCAGAGAGAAAGAGAGAGAGAGAGGGTACGGTCAAATTGTTCTATCTTCTAACATAGTATCATGTTCTGTACTGCTGTCCCAGACCCATACAGGGGACCGACAGACACGTCTGCTCACACCAGAACCCAGCCGAAAAAGAGAGATTTTTTTTCCTCTCCCATTTCTAGTTACGGCGTCACATCCGTTTCCGGTCAAAACCCGGAACTTCCGTTTTTATTTTAAAATCTATTTCCGGGGTCATTCTTCGGTCAAATTACTGGCACCCCGCTTAGTGTTTACTCTTCCAAATTTTAACGTTTGTTTGTTCTTATTTCTTTTTCTTCTATTTTTTCTCTTTCAATCCCCGTAAGTAAGTAAAGTTGTCGGGGCGGCCTAATGTCGGTATCAGCTAATCAGCGAGGGAGTCTATCCCCTTTTCTTCTCTTTTTTCTCTTTCAATCCCCGTAAGTAAGTAAAGTCATCAGGGCAGCTTAATGTCGGTATCAGCTAATCAGCGAGGGAGTCTATCCCCTTTTCTTCTCTTTTTCTCTTTCAATCCCCGTAAGTAAGTAAAGTCATCAGGGCAGCTTAATGTCGGTATCAGCTAATCAGCGAGGGAGTCTATCCCCTTTTCTTCTCTTTTCTCTTTCAATCCCCGTAAGTAAGTAAAGTCATCAGGGCAGCTTAATGTCGGTATCAGCTAATCAGCGAGGGAGTCTATCCCCTTTTCACTAGTGCTAGACCAAGGTGGAGCGCCACACCTACCATCAGCTCCTTACTTTACCGCACATATCCCTGTGCTACTCATACGCTGAGTTGGCGAGGGCCGGTATCGAACCAGGAACCTTGTGATTCCTAGCCGAACGCTCTACCGACTGAGCTAAACCTGCCCTTTCAATCCCTGTAGACCACAATAATTATGCTACATTTTGTTATTGGAAATGAAAATCAACTTACAGTTCCATAGAAAGTGTTCATACTTTCTAAAGGTACATGGGTGCCATCATACAATTCTTTGACCTCGTCATCAGAAACAGGCTGGAGACCTCTAAAGAATTGGAAAACAAAAACAACAAAAAAACTTTTTATTTAAATACAAAATTATAGAAGAAACAAAATGTTTTTTTGAATGAGGATTAAGTTTATATTCTTTAACTTCCTATCAACAATATTATGATTGTGATAATGTTTAATAAGCATTATCAGACCATATGACCTTTAGGCATCCCTTTTGCTTTGCTGATTTAAGTACATTTTTTTCATTTACACCATCAACATCCGCTTGTTTGTTAGGGGTTAGGGTTAGGGGTTAGAGGTTAGTTTTATAATTTTAAAAAATACATCTAAAATCATCTGTTAACAAACAACCGGATGTTGACTGTGTAAATGAAAAAAATGTACTTATGAATTAGCAAAGCAAAAAGGGTGCCTAAAGGTCATATGGTCCACATTATCAAACTCATAATCATTGATCTGTGATTTAAATATTTCCAAAGAAAAATGATTGACTTGTGATGAAATTTATTGTGTATAGCCAGTTTGGCTCAGTTAGTAGAGCATCTGCCTAGGAATCGTAAGGTTCCAGGTTCAATACCAGCTCTAACCTTGAATAGCACAGCTTGAGTAATCCGATCCGTGCGGTAAAGAGGAGTTCTTATATTTAATAAATTCTAATCTTCATTACAAAATGAGGCATCAATCCATTCATTATGTAACACTCTCCTCAGTATTCTAGCCTGGGACTAATCTTTAATATGTAAATCTTTTTCACAGACTGGGTGGTCACATGACCAAACCAATAAATGAGAAAACTGTGCCCATGTCATTCATGGATCAAGGACTTCTGATGAGTTCTTACATTTAATGTTTATTTTTAAATGCTACACACCATTACAAAATGAATAGGCAAACCTATTCATTATCTAACAGTATTCTTCTATTTTGCCACTGAATTTAGATTCTAATAATTGACAAAAAGGAAAGAAAGAGGCAGAATGAATGAAAAGAGAAGGATAAAAAGAAAGACAAAAAAATAAACATAAAAAACTTTTTTTTACCTATAAACAGTCCCCAACATTATATGATGGAAAGAATCAATTTTCATGAGAAGACCCTGAAAAATAAATTGAAAACATTTAAGAAATAAAATTCAGACCAAGTAACCAATAAGCACCCCAGCTGGGAGCTATTTTGAAAGGAACACTTTTTGCTTTTTACTGTTTACAAACAACAAATGATTTTTTTTTGTATAAGAATTTCACTGTAAGATTTTTTTAAAGTTTGTTCATGTATATTTACAACCCAAAGGCACGTTTTTATACTAAAATAGTTTTCGATTTTAATTAAAAAAAAGGTTATTTATTGGTTACTTGGTCCCAACATCAGTTTTTTCAAATAAACATAAAAGATATTTTGTAACAAAAAACTATTTTCATTTAAATAAAAATATCTGCATTTCTCTTCTGATTAAATAAAAACAATTTTAATATAAAAATGTGTCTTTTAATATAAAAACGTATCTTTCGTCTAAAGTTTTTAAAACTTTAAAAAACTTCCTACTGAATTAACAACAACATGCAACAAACTAATTTTGTCCAAAAATTCAGTCATATACAAAAGTACACCTGAAAGTGAAAGAACTTCAGCCAATGTCAAATTTTACAGTTTGGTAATTTATTTAGAGATGAATAGTTTATACAACCCATGTCTTATAGTTAACCAATTTTAAGTTATTGATGATTTTTGATTTTTTCATAGCAAGATCAATATCCCAATGTGGCACGGCATTTATGACAAAAAAATGTTTCTATTCTTATTTAACATTATTTGTACCAAAAAGATAGTTTGGTTTTTGTTTAGAACCGAAGTTACAACATCAGTTAAAATTTTGCAATTTGGGTGACATGGCCTGGATGATTTGACATGGAATTGCCCAAGGACAAATCTGTGTAGACCCATTAGAGACAGTGTGGACACAGGGTTGATTATTAGGTAACTCAGCTCTTGAATTTGTTCTGAGGTGAATTGATAGTGAACTTTGAAATATCCCATTATACAGGTGAAAAATACCAAAAGAATTTGGTACAGCTGTAGGGGAAATTTGGTAGGCAAAGAGTTCAGAAAAAGCAATATAATCATTACCTAACATGATAGAAACCATTAGGAAAAAGAACATACCAGTAAAAAAAAAAAAAATTAACCTCGCTAGAAGAATAAGTAGTAAGGTTGTACGATAATAGAGAACAGCATTAAGGTTTAATAATGTTTGATAGTGAACTTTGAAATATCCCATCATACAGATAAAAAAATACCAACAAAATTTGGTACAACTGTGGGGGAAATTTGGCAGGCAAAGAGTTAATCGTTATTTCGATCAATGCATTTTTGGTGGTGCTGTGGCAATTTTTGTATGCCCGCATCATACCAACTCATGGCTATGCCACTGAGGTTGCAAACTCCCTACACCACTTGTGGACGTTTTTGACATCCATGCACGAATCACCATACACTCACACTAATTGGCGATGAATTTCAAGGATGCTGCATACTATTTTGAACAAATCCTGGAAGCAGCATCCAATATAAGATCAATTGTATGGATATTTACCTCTCACTTCACAAATAATTCAAATAAGATGAGTATAAAATGCTAAGTACTGATAGAGAACCCATAAGCAATGTTCTCCTGTGGACTCCTACACACGGACACACTAGTGTTGGCCAACAACCAGCAAAAAGTTACTTCTATCAGCTCTGTATGGATACTGGATGCCGTTTATAGGACCTACTAAGAGCAAGGGTCAATAGGGATCTATAGCAAGATATACTCAAGGGAAACCATGCTGTCAGCAGGATTTCATCTTCATGATGATGATTAGCAAAAAGTTTATAAATTCTATAAATGGGATGTAGCTTTAAAGTAAATATTCACTAAAACAGGTTGTCACATAAATAAAATGAAAAAAAAAAAAAAGAAGAGAAAAACGTTGAGTGTAGTTGGGTAACAACAGATTGTCACAGGAAAAAGGAAAATAATGACCTGAGATTGGGACAATAGACGGTCATATAAATAGAATGAAAGAAATTGAGCTGAGTTTGGGATTATCACATAAATAGAATGAAAGAAAAAAAGAAAAAGTTGAGCTGAGATTGGGAACAATAGATTGTCATATGAATAGAATGAAAGAAATTGAGCTGAGTTTTGGGATTGTCACATAAATAGAATGAAAGAAAAAAGAAAAAAGTTGAGCTGAGATTGGGAACAATAGATTGTCATATGAATAGAATGAAAGAAATTGAGCTGAGTTTTGGGATTGTCACATAAATAGAATGAAAGAAAAAAGAAAAAAGTTGAGCTGATTGGGAACAATAGATTGTCATATGAATAGAATGAAAGAAATTGAGCTGAGTTTTTGGGATTGTCACATAAATAGAATGAAAGAAAAAAAGAAAAAAGTTGAGCTGAGATTGGGAACAATAGATTGTCATATGAATAGAATGAAAGAAATTGAGCTGAGTTTTGGGATTGTCACATAAATAGAATGAAAGAAAAAAAGAAAAAAGTTGAGCTGAGATTGGGAACAATAGATTGTCATATGAATAGAATGAAAGAAACAAAAAAAAAGGAAAAAAGTTGAGCGTGGTTGGGTAACAATAGATTGTCACATGAAAAAGGAAAATAATGAGCTGAGATTAGGGACAACAGATTGTCATATAAATAGAATGAAAGAAATAAAAGGAACAAAAATTGAGCTAGTTTTGGGACAACAAATTGTGATATAAATAGAATGAAAAAAGAATTGAGCTAAGTTTGGAGATTGTCACATAAATAGAATGAAAGAAAAAAGAAAAAGGAAAAAAAAGAGCTGAGATTGGGGAAACACATTGTCACATAAAAAAGGGAAAAAATGAGCAGGGGATAGTTATATGAATAGAATGAAAAAAAAAAAAGGGAAAAAGTTGAGCTGAGATTCAGGAAAATAGATTGTCATAAATTGAATGAAACAAAAGAAAAAAAGATTGTCTTGATTAAATAATTAGATATTCTTCGACTCTCCCCCTCAATCAATTGGAATATTCCTCAACATTAGGTACCACCAATTTT
Organism: Doryteuthis pealeii; assembly: GCA_023376005.1. Classification (NCBI taxonomy): domain Eukaryota; kingdom Metazoa; phylum Mollusca; class Cephalopoda; order Myopsida; family Loliginidae; genus Doryteuthis; species Doryteuthis pealeii. The sequence goes on from CM042155.1 coordinate 65,996, forward strand.
CCCTGTGAAATTTACCCCCGTATATTCAAAACAATGAAGCTTGTATAAAGGTTAATATGATCTTGAAAATTTTTGTCCTTTCAAAAGAAGAAACATTAAAAAAAAAAAACTCCTAATGATTTTTTTTACATTTTCAGCTTACGAAAATAATGAAAATTATGAACGAAAAACAATGTTTACATTTTTGCACTATTAAATCAATTAATTAGCCTGTTACACCAGTGGAACTTTTTTAAATTTTCCACCCAAAACATAGCACTGGTTTGCCAATGCAAAGGTCATGCTCAAATGACAGAGGTTAAATTTAGGCTCAGCGCTTAAAGGGTTAATTTTATGTCAGTAAAGTGAAGAAATAAAAAGGAAATTATTGTTAGATAGAGGGCGGCAGTGGTGGTGGTGGTGGTGGTGGTATAGCAGCAAAATGTCATAACATACAGATCTCAGTGGCATCTCTGATTAGGTCGTTGTTGATGGAGTGAAGAAATATTGAACACTCAATTGGTCTGGTCCTGGTGGTTGAGACTCACCAAAATGTTGTCAAATTGTCTTGCAAGTAAAAACAATGATTCATACTAATAAACGTTGAAAGAAAATGGTTTCATACTAAAAAAAACTATTACTGATACAGACTGCACAGATGATCTAGTGCTTCTTGCTCAAGTGAAATCTTTGCTGCATAGCCTGAAGCAAGCAGTCCAGGCATTGGCCTCTACATTAACTCAGATAAGAGAAATTTCATGATTTTTAATCTAGATGATGCCATCTCCTTATTAAATATTCAGCAAAAACTATTACTGATACAGACTGCACAGATGATCTAGTGCTTCTTGTAAATACAACTGCTCAAGTGAAATCTTTGCTGCATAGCCTGAAGCAACCAGTCCAGGGCATTTGTCTCTACATTAACTCAGATAAGAGAAATTTCATGATTTTTTCTTGTTTCTTCAAATTCAATATTTATCTCAAGTGTAAAATTAGAGGATACAGTGACATAGCTTTACACTATATCAAAACAGGAGTTTCACTGGTGCTTTGACCAATGGAAACTCAATGGAGTAAATGTGTTAAATACCAAGATGACTTTGTTGGATTATTTTTGGTGATATAAGCCGTGCTGCAATCCACCACTTAAATTTATAGACTAAGCGAGGTCATGTGGTTTAAATCTCAGCCAATCAACAGCCTGAATATGTAGTTAGTTAACTAGTTAACTAAGTTAGTTCAATGTTTTGGTTGGTGAAGAAAGAACATCCCTTTTTGTTCTTTAAATCATAGAATCAAAATTCATTTCTATATTCACTAAAGATCTTATTCTTCTGGGGGACATGGGCCTGAATTTAAGATATCTCAGATTGTTCACCTCCAAATTTCACTTTTTATAACAAAAACAAATTTCAGTTTATATCACCAACTTTCTTTTGTTTGATATTACAATATTCAATAAATTCTAGTCACTTGACATTTCAACAACAATTTCAAATAATTTTATTTAATTTCTTTTCTAAAACATTTCTTGTCCACACATCCAACCATCTTCATTGACATCTGCCATAATAAACAAAAACATGTCAATCATTATCTTCTGGGTCAAAGGTCAGACTTTGAATTTCATTTTAACAAACTACCGTATTTGATGGCATATAAGATGCACCTCCATTTCAGCAGGTCAGATTCAGGAAAAAAAGTTTTTAGTGTATTTAAGCATATATTGTTGAAAACAGTCTAGCTGTGCATTACACAAGTAGAAAAATAGCTGTATAAAAGCAATTTGGCAATACAAGCAAGCAATAAGCATAGCAACGATCATACTGTAGTTTTATTCCTCACCAACAGATGGCATTACCGGTAAGTCAGAGCGCCGATCAGCTGATGTTTATAAACGCAAGTCACAGCATTTCAGATTGGATTGCTTTCATTTTTACAAATTCATTTTTAAAGCACCGATAATACAATAATACCAGCAATAAAATAAGGATGCATGGCAGTTTAGGGTAAGTAAAAGCATAAGCTGGGTTAGTGAGTATCATACTGAAGATTAACCTAGTCCTACGGAAGGTCTCAAGCTTCACCTACGATGTATAAGACGCAGGGTAATTTTTGAGGCAACATTTTCCTATATGCCGTCAAATAAGGTGAATACATATTCAAATTTTAACATGATATAAACACCATTGACAATATACATTTCTGTGATTTCTAAATATTTTGGAGACCTTACTTTTGGGATTACCCTTGTATGATGTAATATTTATCACTCATTTATGTTTTTTTTTAAATATTACTAATAGTAATAGAAGCTGAATATAATTTAAGTAACCCTAACACATTTAGCTTTAAAAAAGAAAATAAGAAAAACTAACAAACCTTTCGGACATCATAATGAAGGCCTCGTACAGCAAAATGAGGATCGTATTTCATTTTACGAAGTCCATCGGGATACTGGGGAAAAAAAAATATATTCATCTTGAATAACACAAAACAAATTCTCAAGAAAAAAAAAAAAACATTTAAAAGAATAAAATCCATTTAGTAATGGGAAAAAAAATCTCATTCATCATTTAACTGTTATTGTTATAATCAAAGGAATTCATTGATGTGTGCAAAAAACAAAAAAAAAAAAAAAGGCTCTAAATCATTTTTGAGAGCTTAACGTTGTTTCTTAAGCTAATTTGTTTAATGGATATAACAGACAATATGTTATATATGTGCATGGAAAGGGAGAGAGTGAAAAAGATATATATATATATATATATATATATATATATATATATATGATAGAGAGAGATAGAGAGAGAGAGAGAGAGAGAGAGAGAGAGAGAGTGAGTGAAAAGAGAGAGAGAGAGAGAGAGTGAAGAGAGAGAGAGAGAGTGAGAGAGAGAGAGAGAGTGAAAAGAGAGAGAGAGAGAGAGAGGAGAGTGAAAGAGAGAGAGTGAGTGAAAACAGAGAGAGAGAGAGTGAGTGAAAACAGAGAGAGAGAGAGAGAGTGAAGAGAGAGTGAAAAGAGTAAACAATGAACAACAAGGGTTAAAAATTAAGGAAAGGGTATATTCATAAATCTATAGAAATGTAGTATATATATATATATATTACCAACTCCTCCGCACAAGCAAGATGTGACACAAGGCCAATTTTTAAGCAGAGTTTAACATCTTTGAATTCAGAGTTTTCCTTCTCTAGACTAGTTACCTAAGCTAGGTTAAAAGGCTCAGTCTGCCCTACTATTTGCACATAGCTGAAGGGAGAATAGTTTGATTCATACCTTTCCCAAGGGTATTAGCACTATGTGAAATGCAAACAGCCCTGTCCAATTTGAACTCGTCTCACTGTGTCCATTTCCTACAACAGTAACCATTATACCACACACCTCCGCATAGAAAAGCAATATATAAAGTCAGAATATCTATTTAACGAGGGGATCTGTTTGGTGTTTAAGGTTGTATTTGTTGGAGGTTTCTTTTGGTAGCACGTGTGGTGCAGACAGGAAGTAATAACAGATGGTAGATGTTGAAGTCGGTCAGTCAGCATACTGTTGGTTTGGACAATAGCAACTGGTTAAGCACAACTGACCAGGTGCACAAGACAGCTAGTACAAGAATAGTCAATTCATGTATTTGGGTGATTCCATTCCTTGAGTCCTGATTGGCTGCTTGGTTTCTATGATGTTATGAGGCTTCATAAATACCCTGGCATTCTGCAGTAGGATTGCAAAAGATTAGATCCGTATTCAGTTATGGCTACTTGTTGCCTTGTCTTACCAATTTGACGGTAATTGGAACTTTTTTTCCCATTTTATAGTAGGTTACTTTCAAACAGCACAAGTGGTACAAATAAACATTCTCTGCTCAGCCCCCAGGGTTCCATCCTTAAGCATCATGGGTTGTCACCCACAGCCAATAGGTGGTCCATGGGGGCGGAGGTCTTACCCCTCTGCAAAAGTGCAGGCGGTGTATGCTAAAGCCTCAGCTGACAGGAGTGTGGTCTAAAACTGAAATCAAACCTATTAAACTGCCTAAAAATGACCTTGTGTCACATCCTGCTTGTGCAGAGTGTTACATATTACAAGTAACTCAAAAGTTAAAAGGGAACACCCCAGAACATTCTGGAAACTCTGTGACGTCAGAGCTGAGGTACGTGTCCCATAAAAGGACCCCAATTCGGAACAGAATTTCTTTGACCAGCAGTGTCACGTCGGCCGGCCTCTGGAGAGGAGGAAGGCAAAGGGATAAACGGAAATACACCCCACCTCTCTTTGGGGGAAGGAAAGAGATCCCTATCATTAGTTTAGTTTTCACTCGGGACCATGTCGACGAACACAGTAGGATTCCTCACCTTGTTGAGGACGGGCGAAAATCGTCCTCATGAAGAAAATTTGACTACTACAGACAGTTGGAATCCCGATGTCATCTTCATGTGGACAGAAGAAATTAGACCCAGGGTGGTCATCCACACAGCTATGAGCCGAATGGAAACAAAGTAACTAAAAGCAAAGATAAGTACCATATTCCATTCATGGAAGCTTCCTATAGACTGTCTTTTTTATATTTATGCAAGTTATACGTGGGTTCAAATCGTACCGAGGAAAATCTCCATTGCGGATATCTATAAACACATACAGTGTTACGACAGCCTGAGATGATAAGGGACGATCAAACACAGGGTCGCAAAGAAAAGATTTAAAAAATAATAATAATACGACAGGTCCCTGGCCGATGAGTTCGATACAAAGGGGGGGGGATATCCAGTGTTTCACTCCCCCGCTCCAAAAGGTAGAGAATACGCCAAGAAAATATAGAAGCATAACATTGGCAATGCCAAAAGACCACAGACGTAGTATCGTTTATATCAACAAGAAAACAAATGAAGTTTTATTAAAAGTATAAACATCAATGACTTTCGATCTTGTGAGTTAATTATGCGTCTATCCGCACTCAATATTTCTTTTTTTTCTACTCTTAAAAGTCTCTGTAAAATTACTAGCCACTTGGCAAAAGTTCAAACAGAAAATGACCTTAGTCAACAGTTCATGTGAAAGTAGTTGTATTCAAAAGTTCGAAGTATTCCCGACGTCACAGATGCAAACATGTGAGAGCGAAATCATAATCAAAGAGGAACTTACATTTTCTTGATGAAATACCTTTGAAGAAATTCTGCTTTGTGCCTCAGATATACTTTAGTGTCCATGAGAAATTTTCTCTTTCTTTCTCTCTCTTTTTTTTTTCTTTTCAATAATATTGCAGATCTCTTTAATAAAACTGGGGTCTTTTTAAAAGTCAGTTGATATCATAACAACATCATCACTCGCTGAACTCTAGTTGTCTTGTGTCGAGAAATATTTATTTTTCCTCTTCTTCTTAAAATTGGCGGAATTTATTCGAACACTATCTGGGGAGAAGGGGTCACAGGGTGTGTTAAAAGTACATTATGGGTGGGGAGAATTCGGGTCAAAAGTTCAATATCGGTGCATGTGAGAGGGGGACACGTTATTGTTCTTGGTTGATAGTAATAAAAATGTTAACTATTTATTCGTTATGAACTCGTCGCTAGTCCCATTTTTTCTTTCTTTCATTCAACCGTCCGAACTTTAAATAAAGGTGGAATGCACTTTACACATTCATGACAACAGGCTTATGAACTTTCCACCTTTTTCTCTCCTCCCAACTCTCAACTGACTGCTGAATAAAATGTCTTAAAATATATATTATGTCTTATTGTTCTTTGCCAATTTTTGCATGTGCACCTTTCATTTTTCTTTGGTCTCTCTGATGGAACAGCGTTGTAAACGTTTAAAACGATAGGCGAATGTAACAAGAGGGTTGGTAAATAGCCACCATTCTCTTCTTGGGTCTGTTGCCTGTTGCTAAGATAATGGTAGACAAGGTTGTAGCACATGTTATGTGCATAACAGTGATGCTGATAGCTTTTTAATTTAGTGCATCCTGGGACACATATTTGCTTGAACGAGTCCCTGCAAAAATTTATGGGTCCCAACTAAAGTTTCTTCATAGATTGTAGGTTTTTTTTAATTCATGATCTGGGGAAACAACTAAAGCCATCTAACCCCTACCTTGTAACCTATCCTGTGTAATAGAAACTATTAATTAAAGAAATGTATTTACAGTTAGCTTGAAATGGTGAGGGAAGAAAAAAGAAAGACACCAGGATGCACTGATACAATTTTACTGCTATCTTTTAGATTATGCATCAGGGACGCAGGATGCGTACTTATCAGCATCTGTGGCATAATACATAAAAATTGGAGGATTCATATAATGTGTTGACAGGGATGGTGAATGGTGGGAGACTTTAAACTCATAATATCATGAAGGAGCTTTTACAATTTGAAAGATTTCTGTCATCTAAGCATTGTATTAACTGGTGGCATTTTTTTCCGACAAAATCAGTGTCTTCTCTTTGATCAGATGGTGAAATTATTATTTGATGTAATTGGAGAATTCTTAAGTAGCTGAGAAATTTTATTTCCCATAATTCATAAATTCTTGCGTTTCTGGACGCATAACCTGTTAAGATCCAAGTTGCCACTTTTGTTCGTTAATCCACAGTATTCCTTGCAGTAGAAAGATGTATCAGTTTTAATTATTGTCTGTTGATCCAGAGTATTCGCCAAATTCTCATGAGTGTCGTAATATCAGCTAGATAATGGACCATTCCAATTTTATTATAAAGAAAGAAAGGGAAGAAAAACGACATGCTACACAGAAAAAATAAAATAAGAAAGAAAGAAAGAAAGAGTAGGGGAAATATAGAGAGGGGATTAGCATGGAAGCGATAACGCTAATCTGTTTCAATCAAACATAATGAAGGAAAGAAAGAAAGAAAAAAAAGAGTGAAAGAGTTAAATCCAGATTTTTATACTTTTTACATATTGAACTATTTTGCAATAGCTCTTAAGTAAACATATAAAACGTAATAATTGAATTACCATACTGTGGTATATCCACAGGTCTTGCTAGTATATTATTAAAGTGTTACATAATCTATGCGGTTGCATAAGATTATTGTCAATCCCCTGTATTTCTAAAGGGATGGCCTTTTCATATCACGGGTGGGACTTTCCATGGAATAGTACAGAAAGCCTGCGAAATACGTGAAGTCACGTGGGACCTGGTTGGGTCCTCAGTTTCAGTTTGGACGTCGGGCAGAGATGTACTGCCTTAAGTGGAACTCACTGCATACGCGCGCTATGTTAGTCAGATAATTAGTTACATGAAATGTTAGTTAAGTAAATAAAAGCTTAAGAAAATAACACGGTTTTGTGATTAATGAATGTCTTGGTAACAAGACTGATCTAGAAGAAGAAATGAGTTAAGTGCGACCGATCACCAAGACGAAGTCCAGATGTTAGAGAAGACGCCAGAAGAAGAATAGAAGAAACTAAGTAAAGAAGGGTATACAACAAAAGTATTAACTTTTAATAAAATAATTGAGAAGTTTTTGAACTCTTTTATCTTTTAATTCTTATCTCAGTTGAATTAATAAGAAAGTTGCTTCTTACCTTGCTGTTATAGACCAATGAATCACGGCCCAAGTCATAAATGAGATCATGTAATTCAGGTGTGTATGATGCCAACGTATAATCATAATCAAAGCCATAGACTTCAATTTTCTCGAGTCGGACTTCATTATTTGCAAAAATTGCCTTACGATTAACATCAGCGGGTAAATCATATTCTGAAATTGAAAGAGAAAAAAAAAAAATTGATAAATAAATCTTGCTTTATAGGAATAGCGCTCCACCTCAAACAATAAAACAATCTCTCTAGTCTAGTGCTAATGAAAATGGGATAGACTCCCTCGCTGCCTGGCTGATACCAACTTCAGGCCACCCCTAAAAAATGTTAAAAAAAAAAAAAATTTAAAAAAACACCCCTAAAAAAAAATTTTTTTAAATAAAAAAAAATTTTAAAAATACTCAATTACTTTTGGTGGAAATTTTGCAGTTTATCTCAGTTGGTAGAGTAATCGTCTCAGAACCACAAGGTTCCAGGTTCGATACTAGCCCTCGCCAACTCAGCGCATAAGTAGAACAGCTTCTGTGTGGTAAGGTGGGGAGCTGGTGGTAGGTGTGGCGCTCCACCTCAGATGCAAAAACAATCTCTCTGGTCTAGTGCTAATGAAAAGGGGATAGACTTCCTCGCTGTCCGGCTGATACCAACTTTAGGCCACCCCAACGACTTACTTATATCTAAAATAAAATGGTAGAGGTATGTTGTGTAATGATTAGAGTCATAGGAAATGGACTTGTCATGCCGAATTCAAATCCTGGACAAGGCTTTTTGCATTTCACATAGTGCTAATACCCTTGGGAAAGATATGCATCTAACTATTCTCTTTCCAGCTATGGGTAAATAGTAGGGCAGATTGGGCTCTTTAACCTTGGCTAGGTAACCAGTCTAGGAGAAGGACAATTCTGAATTCAAACTTGTTGAACATTTTGTCTAGTTTATTATAAATTGCTAAAATCTTTACAAAACTGTTATTGTGTAAATATTGAAATAAGGAAATGACTTATTAGAATGATCTATTGCAATGAAAGATATATTTTTTTTCTGGGTAGAGAAGTAAACTGTTCCTTTTATATTCAATGTTAGAAATGCGACAGTAAATGATAAGACACAGATAAAATTAAGGAATAGTCTTTGTGTAGCATAATTATTATGGTCTATCGGGAATTTGGAGATTGAAAATAAAATGGTATTCGGCTTTCTGGAAAAAGAGAAGAAAAAGAAATAAGAACAAAGAGAGGTTAAAGCTTAAAAGGGTAAATACTCAATGGAGTGCCATCAACTGACTGACGAATGACCCCCAAATTAGATTTAAAAATAAAAACGGAAGTTCCTGGTTTTGATCGGAAGCGGAAGTTGGGTGACCCTCCCACTCCTGGACGAGAAACGGAAGAAGAGGAAAATCGGTCTTTTTGGGGTGAGCTTTGGTCGGAGACAGACGAGGGGGAGGGGGCTTTACTGGTTCCTCCATATGTGTTTCGCATAGTAGTACCAAACATGATTTAAGATATAGTAATTTGACTGTACACTCTCTCTCTCTCTCTCTGAAAAAGAACCCACGAGCCTAGAAAGAAATAAACAGCCGTGTGACTATACGACTCGAGTATGTGGTTTCTGAACTAATGACGACTACTACTACTAAACGACTACTACTACTACAATTCGAACTTGGCCCTATGTAACATTTGCTTATTCCAGTCTCTGCTCAATTTAACTTCTGTGTCTTCTTTTTTCCTCTGAACTGCAATCCGTTTGACTTTCTCAGTAACTGACCAAAATCCTGAAAAGGGGTGGGGGTAAACTGAGTGACAAAGGTTCTCCAGGAAACAGAAAAAAGTCCTCCCTTTTTTTAATCTATTTAACCCATAGATCGGACCCTAACAGGTACTACCACTCTGGGTCAGAGTGAACCTGGGAGTAATGGTAATGAAGGGGTACTCCACACTCCTCAGAGGTCGAGAATTGGAACCTCACTACTAGATGCAGTTTAACATCATATCCAAGACGTTAAGACTCTCAGCCCCCCCCCCCTCACCTTCTAGCAAATATATGATAAAAAAAGGGGTGGGGATTTGCCATAAGAGAAATACAATCATATAGGTACCTGGGATTGACGTCACCAGGGCTTGATTGGTCAGAGGAGGCCTCTCTGACCTTTCAGTAAAGTAAGGGTCAAAGTGGGTTGTTGCATGTCAAGGACTGCTCAGTCATTAGGATTCCGTCCTTAAGCATCATAAGTCACCACCTATGACCAAAAAGTAGCCTCATTAGGGTTCATCTTACCCTTCTGCAGAGGTGCAGTTGGAGTATTCTACAGCCCCACCCAACAGGGCAAAGTTTAGCGTGGTTGGTTCGTTTTACGGCATATCAACCCTTTTCGGGTCATTAAATGCTGAACCATGTCATTTTGATAAATAAAGGTCAGTTTAGTTGTTAAATCTCCAGGGCATAACTCTTGACTGTTAATAAGTATAGATTTATTTGAGAATAGCACATTAATCCTCTTTGGGGATTAAGATCTCCTACAAAGGTTTACAGAAAAGGACTAGATAATCCAGTGATGGACTCATTAAGACAATTTAAATAGTGCATTAAAACTAGCAAAAGTATGTGCCCACCGCAGGGTGCAAGTATGCTGTAGCGTAATGATTATGGTCTATGGGGAATTCGGGAATTGAAAAATAAAACGGTAATCAGATTTCAGGAGAAAGAGAAGAAGAAGAAATAAGAACAAAGGTTAAAGTTTGGAAGAGTAAACACACTGGGGTGCCAGCAATGACCGAAGAATGACTCAGGAAAGAGATTTAAAAATAAAAATGGAAGTTCCAGGTTTTGACCAGAAACAGATGTGACGCCGGGACAAGAAACAGAAGAGGAGAAAAATCTTTCCTTTTTTTGGCTGGGCTCTGGTAGAAGTCAGACGTGACTCTTGGTTCCCCGGATGGGTTTGGGATAGTAGTACTGAACATGATACTATGTTAGAGGATAGAAAAATTTGACCTTACCCTCTTTCTCTCTATCTTTCCTTCTCTCTGAAAAAGAACCCACAAGCCTGGAAGGAATAAACAACCCTTTGTGTCTATAAGCCTTGAGTATGTTGTTTCTGAACTAACAACTATTATTACTACTAACAATGACTACTACTACAACTCTAACTTGGCTCTATGCAACAATGCGCCCCTGGGTGCAAGTATTTGAGTTTTAATGTAATAGAATATTACATTAAATTATAAATCAAGACTAATCAAAGACATAAAACTCATTGAGGGAGTTCAAAGGAGAACTATTAAAGTAATGAATGATTTAAGAAACCTTTCGTATGAAGAAAGACTTAGGAACATTGACTTACCAAGTTTGGTTTATCGACATACAAGAGGGGATATGATTGAACTCTACAAATATAATAAATATTAAGTAAATATGAATGATTACAATTATTCGGACTATTGTCCTCATCTTCATTGTTATCTGTATGTTGCGGCTGATGTACCCTCCAGCCTTCTTCAGGTATTTCTTCTCAGACTTGGGGAACCTTTTCGTTGTAATCGGGAGCCATCACAGAACTTTGAACCTAACCCTTTATTCAGTTAATGGGGGTATCCCGTTCTCATTCAGCTAACCATAGCTGGGGTACAGGTGTTAAGCTGTGTTAATTATTATTCTATGATACTGCTGCTCTTGACCAGGATTGAACCTGCAGTCTAGAGATAACTGTCATTTAGAGCTGTCTCAAAAATTCAGAGAAATATGAATGAAATAAATAAAATGCTTCCATATAAAAATTATATTGGCTTTAAGGAGCAACAAATATTTTTTAAAGTATTAGAATGAGTTATTTATTAGAAAAGAAATAGTCAAGAATGATTAGAAAAAGATATAAATCATGAAAGGTATGGGGGCTTTATAGACAGATTAATGATTATATATAAATCTGATCTCACTAATCAGATAAAGTGCAAATTTTTCCAAGCTTTAGCTGTATCAGTGCTACTGTATGTCTGCACCACTTAGAGGAAAAGTTAGATGGGAACTACACAAGAATGCTGCATGCTCTCTTGAACAAATCTTGGAAACAGCACCCCACAAAAAGCAGTTGTACGTCCATTTCCCACCACCCCCCACCCTATCACACAAACCTTTCGAGTAAGACCTATAAAGATATGCTGGCCACTGCTATTGCTATAGAAGCAAGGACGAACTCATAAGTGACATTCTCTTGTGGACACCTACATGAAGGCCAACCAGCAGAAACTGACATCAATTAGCTCTTTGCAGAGGATTTCAGAGAGAGAGAGAGAGAGAGAGAGAGAAAGAAAGAGAGAGAGGGGTTTGGTTTGGTTTGTTTTATGGCATTTCAACCTCAGTGGGTCATTTAATGCTGAAAAAGTTTTGAAATAAATTCATAATAAATTCTTTCTTAATGGATACTCAATTTTTTTTTATAAACACATTTTTTATGTTTAATCCATAGATGGGACCCTAACAGGTATTACCACTCTGGTTCAGAGTGGACCTGGGAGCAATGGTGATGACGGGGTGCTCCACAAACCTCCAGAACTGGAATCTCTCTATCAGATAGATTTTAACGTCATTCCCAGGATATGAAGACCCTCAGCCACTGCTTTCTAGCACATATATGATAAAAAGAGTTGGGGCTTGCTATAAGTCCAATAAGGTTGGGGCAGTCATATGTGCTAGGGCTTGACATGACCAGCCAATAGATTGGAGGGAGCCTCTCCTACTGCACATCTAGCCTAAGTAAGGGCCAAAGTGGAGTGTTGTATAACATGAACTGCTCAGCCACCTGTTGGTTGGTTGGTTTATTAATTTTAACGGCATATCAACCCGTCCAGGGTTATATCATGCCTAGCGGTCCAGCCACCTGTGTTCCATCCTTAAGCATCACAGGTTGCCACCCACGGCCAACAGGTGGCCCCATTGGGGGAGTCTTACAGCTCTGCAGAGGTTCAGTCAGTGTATTCTAACGCCCAATCCGACAGGGCGGAGAGAGTACAAATCCTCAGTATTGTCAGTGTAACATGATAATGATATAAGTAAAGCTGGCAGAGTTGCCTATATCAGCCGGACAGTGAGGGAGTCTATCCACTTTTCATTAGCGCTAGACCAGAGAGATTGTTTTTGCTGAAGTAGAGCACCACACCTACCGTCAGCTCCCCACTTTACTATATAGATCAGATTACCCAATCTGCGCTACACATGCGCTGAGCTGGCAGGGACTGGCACCAAATCAGGAACCTTGCAATTCCTAGGCAGGTGCTCTACCGACTGAGCTAAACCGAATTAAGCAATAAAAAAGGGTTATTCAAAAATACATCTACATTACAGACCTGGTGACTATTTCTTTTTTTCTCCGTCTTCAGAACTAAACAAAAAATAACCAAATTTACATAAACTTGTTTTACCATTTGCAGTTCTTTGTCGAGTTGTAAATAGACGAAACCTGTTTTTCGTTTTTTTTTCACTAGATTCGTTTTTATTTTCTGTTTTCAAAAGATCATTCTACATTGTACGCTGAAATTCATAGATGTCAATAATTGTGAACAGTACTGTGACAATCTTAAAATATATGGTTATGAGAGAGCTGGGATTTTTAGTGAATTTGGTGCATATCACATAAATGCGTCCTGGCCTCTTACCCTTAAAAAATGCTAAGTGGTGCCTGCTGAAAATCCGACCCGTGCTACTTATGAACTGTGAATTTATTGACTAAGATAAAAAAATAAAAAAAAGAAGAAAAAAAATCAATTTTAACATTACTTTTTTATTTGTACATAAATAATTAAAAAAAAGTAATATTAAAATTATTTTTTAAATGCAATTTTCTTGATTCGAAAGAAAAACATTTAAAACTGAAAAAAAAAAAAAAAAAAAAAAAAATTTTTTGTACTATTTTAAAGTCACTATTTAAAATAGTAAAGGAATTTTATCTTTACTATTTTAAATATATGTAAAAATTGTAAAAAACAGTCAGTTTAAAATAGTACAAAAAAATTTAAGTTTCCTTAATTATTAAGGAAACTTAAAATTTCTTTACTATTTAAAGCAGTTATTTAAAATAGTAAAGAAATTTTAAGTTTATATAAGAAAGCGGTCAATTTAATTTCCTTTAAATAATCAGGGAATTGTCATTCTATGCTTTTGTACTCCTTCTGGGCCAGTTTGTTGCATTTACTTATGTTTTTTTGCTTTGTTCTTTTTTATTTACTTTTTATTTATTTAGCAGCAGCGGTAGTAGTAGTAGTAGTAGTAGTAGTGGTGGTGGTGCTAATAACACTAGTACGATTAATCACAAAATATTCCAACTTTTTTTTTTTTTTACATTTGAAAAAAGGAAACCAAAAAATTAGACATTACAAATATTGATGAAAATCAAAATTGAAAATTCATATAATTTATTTTTTTAAAAGTATACATTTTAAAAGTCTTTTATGATTTATTTAGTGTTGTTCTGGCTTGGTAAATAATCACACATTGACTAAACTGATTTTTTAAAAAAATAGATTTAAAAAAAAAAAAAAAATGCTTTACTGCAGAATTATGAAAAAACGATGGGAGTATGTATGTATAAAACGTACATTTTTCTTTAAGGAAAGAACAATATTTAACCTCACAAATGATTATATTTTTACCAGTTTCCATTTAGTACTCTTGACTACAGCACACAGACTTAATAATACAAAGTAACTAGAGATGACTATTTCGTCCCCCCTCCAAGTCTTCTTTAAGTTCATCTCTCACAATATATTACAAGGTGATTTTTACACGCAAAGGTGAATCTATCATCCATTTCTATACACAGCGCACTTGGCATTACAACATTTCATTCATTTTTATTATCAATTCAAATTGATAGTCAAAGTTTTACTATCCACTTTATATTTACAAGATTCAAGTGTCAAAATAAATGAAATGATAAAATAGTACGACCTTGACATTGATGACCAACTGTGACCCCGACACTTGTCCCATAACAAAAACATACATATGATATATTTATATCGAACTTATTTATAAAAAGAAGAAAAAGAGGAAGGAAGAAAAAGAAGCTATGTTTAGTGATTATCACTTTAGTACACATTGATTTTATCTTATTTTTATCTTTAATATTTTTACATTAAAAAATATAAAATTGCATTTGTAAAGAAAATAATAACAATGAAAAGAAAGATAAAAAAAAAAGATAATTGATTTAAAAATATTTTAAACCTAAAAAAGAAGGTTAAAAGATAAAGATCCTTTATCTTATCTTTTATTAATTAACGAAGAGGAGGATTAGGTTTTTTTTTAAGAATTTAATTCTAAGAATTCAAAGTTAAAAGGAAACTGAAATTTAAAACAACACTTTAGTTTACGTCAAAATTTTAAAGATTTTTACTAATTTCTCTTTTCTTTCTTTTTTTATTTTATATCATTTTTTATTTTTTTAAGAGAGTAAAGAAAATGTTTTATTATTAAAAAGAAATGAAGGAGCAAATTTTTAGATTTTTAAATAATTTTCTCGAACTCTCAAAACATAAAAAAATGAATCACTAAAAAACGACTGAATAGTGATTTATTTTTTTATTGATTTTTTTGTGAGAACCAAAACGAAAACAATCATTATCATTTTCATCGATTATTTACTTACTTACTAAATCTACAATTGAATTTCACGCATCATGCTCACAAATTTTCAATTTAAAAAATAAATGGGGAATTTTTACAAGATGATAGTATGAAAGGAAATGTATTCCCGTTGAAGAAGAAAAAAAAACTGTTGATACATTTTAAAAAGGTAAGCAAAACATTGAAAGAAAACCTAACAATTTCACGTTTTCTTTTCCACAAGAAAACATAGATGTGGATAAATGCTATAACAAATTTAAACAAAAATTCTAAGAAAATAATAATAATAATCTTTCTTTTTTTTTTTTTACCTTTTAGTTGTTCTTTTCTTTGTTGGTAGATTGATGTAAGGTCATTTTTTAAATGTCCATGAGAAGTGTGGAATTCTTTAAAATTAACATCGACGTTACTCTGAGTACGAATCGAAGTTGAATTAGAATTATTATTATAATTGCAAGACGACAATGAACTTGACGAAAAAGAAGAACAGGAAGATGGATTGCTGTTTTTCCTTTGAGAATTATAATTATAATTAATTTTGAAGAGTCTGTAAGTGTTGGGCGCGAAAAAACTGGTGCACCGACTTAATCGACACGAGGTACAGAGTATCTGCATTTCTTGTTTTTTTGGTTTTTTTCTCTTCAAGATTTGCGGGAGTTTAATCGAGACGTGTTATCTCAGCAAGCGCAGACGACAAGACTTGTTGTGGGGTTGGGATAGTAAATAAAGTGACGACAACCCACCCTTCCTTGCTTTTAAGCACTTCACAGGTCAGGCAGGGTCGTGAAAACACGCGGAGACATTGTTGGTAAACGAACACGAAAAAGCTGCTGTAACAGATAATAAAGGGGAATAACTCTTGAGAATCTATGGTAATAAGGGAACACTATTAATGAATGATATAATTTAAAAAACAAACAAAAAAAAAACCAACTATTTTTATAACAAATAGTGCTGGACTTACTTATAAGCTAAATAACCTATAGCTTAGGGCCACACACCCTCGGGGCTTTATTTTTTTTTTTTTAAGTCTTATTTTATGATAAGAAAAAAAAATAGTGAAATAGATCACTAATTAGGACTGAGCCTATTCTAGTAGTGACCACTTTTAACAGGTTTGAATTCAGAGTTTTTCTTCTCCTAGACTGGTTGCCTAATCAAGGTTAAAGAGCCCAGTCTGCCCTACTATTTACCCGTAACTGGAGGGAGAGTAGTTAGATTCATACCTTTCCCAAGGGTATTAGCACTATATGAACTGTAGGTTCGTCCAGGATTTGAACTTGGGTCAACAAGTCCATTTCCTACGACTCTAACTATCACCCCATGCGCCTCCAACAAGTTTTATTTCTTTAACACTAATTTATCAAAAAGTATATTTTAATACCAAAAATAAAAATTTTTTTACCCAAATCTTTTTAGAGAAGGGCTTCAAATTTCATATACATACTTATTTACCCCCACCCCCCGCATGAATAGGATGTAACACAAGGTCAATTTTTTAAGCTAGTTTAACAAGTTTGAATTCAGATTTTTCCTTCTAGACTGATTGCCTTATGAGTGGGGATATATATATATATATTGGTAATTACAACAAACACCACAAGGTCACATATATTAAGTCAGAAAAACAAATAACTCATAAATTCAACAAAGTAATATGTGTATTAAGACTAATCAAGGACATAAAACTCATTAGGGGAGTTTAGAGGAGAGCTTCCAAGGTAATGAATGATTTAAAAACCCTTTCGTATGAAGAAAGACTTAGGAACATTGACTTACCAAGTTTGGTTTATTGACATACAAGAGGGGATATGATTAAAGTCTACAAATATACACATGGATTTTATTCAACGAACTTTGATCAACTAAACATTGCTCAAAATATCAATACCAGGAGTCATAAATTAAAACTCTTTAAAAAAAATTTTGTAAAACAAATGCAAGACAAAATTATTTTAGTAACAGAGTGGTGAATACATGGAATAAACTACCATCATCAATAGTAAATGCCCCATCTCTAATGTTTATAAGGATAGCTGACAGGTCTCAGACCTATTATACTCGCTGAAAAGATATTATTATTATTATTATTATTATTATTATTATTATTATTAAAACAAATAGATTACGGTAGTCAAAATACTGATCAAAGTCCTGCAGAATATGCTTTTTTAAAAGTTCATGTAATTAGAAAAAGAAAGTGTTGAGTTAACTCCAAATGAGAAAGAACTACTAGATTTAGTTTTCAACCTGAGATTCATGCTGAGTAGACATACCACTGTGAGGTTGATTCTCACCATGTGGCGAATAAGAATGGGTTAAATACACCTTGATCAAGGAAAAATGTCTTGTGGTTTAATTAATTGCATGACTAAAAAAAACTAGCCCTTGGAAGAAGCATAGCAACTAGTAGACGACAAGATGACGATCATAGCTGAGGCACTAAAAAACATGTAAGTCTCAACTCAAATCTCTCTCTCTCTCTCTCTCTCTCTCTCTCTCTCTCTCTCTCTCTTCTCTCTCTATCACCAGAGTTTTCTCTCTCGATTATATACTCGACGATGTTGGGTATTAACGGCTATACAACAATATAAGGGTTGAGTTAATACAATCTAAGTGACAATCACTTGGAGGTTGCAGGTTCAATCCTGACTACAGGCAAAAATAACTATTTTATCCCTAGCTGGGGGAGGATGAGAAGGTTCATATCTTTCCCAGGAGCCTTGGCTTCTGAAACAGTGAGTGAGGTAAAATAAATTGTGTGGTCCCAGGCAGAAAAATAATATAAAATATTTAACATAGCTTAACACTTGTACCTGGTCAATGTTAATGAAATAAAAACAATCTACCCCAATGGATTAAATAAATGGTCGGTTTGAAGTTCTGTAAAGGCTCCCAATTACGACAAGAAGTTTCCTGAGTTCAACAAGAAACATCTGAAGAAGGCCAGGGGGCAAATCAGCTGAAACGTTGTGTATATAACAATAAAGATAAAGACAAGAGTGAGGTAAAATAAATTGTGTGGTCCCAGGCAGAGGCAGGGCCGGGTTTATTGCCCAGTTCCTGAGGCACCCCAAAAAGAAAATGAGCTTCGGTTTGTGCGTGGCTTTCTATGCTAAAAAGACCTTGTGTTAATTTAACATAGCTCTAATACACTTAGGAAAGGTATGAACCCAACTATTCTTCTTCTAGCTATGGGTAAATAGTAGGTCAGACTGGGATATTTAACTCTTAACATCCTGTTCAGAATTTTCCAAGTCCAGAGTCCCATTCCTATAAGGATATATAAAAAAATGGCTAAAAATGACTTTTGTATCTAAAGTTACCTGTTATTTCCCTTAAATCAAAGACTTCTAAATATGTTTAATGTTACATTTAACAAAGGCTATCGTGGGGTGGATTAGGAAAACGAATGTTACATCCGGACAGGCAGAATGAGGCGGTATAGGATGTTAAGAGTTAATGTTGATTAGGTAATCAGTCTGGGAAAAAGAAAACTCTGAATTCAAACCTATTAAACTCCACTTAAGAAATTGACATTGTGTTACATACTACTTATGCAGAGGGTTGGTAAATATGTATGTATATGAAACGAGTTCAAATCCTGGACAAGGCTGTTTGCATTTCACATAACACTAATACCCTTAGGAAAGGTATGAATCTAACTATTTTCTCTCCAGGTATATGTAAATAGTTGGGCAGACTGGGATTGCAGAAATAAAATGACGAAAATAAGAAGTCTGCACATAGGATCAGCGCAGGTAGAAAGAAAAAAATAGAAATATTAAAAATTAAAATTTTCAACCAATCAGAAGTGTCCGTAATATAAAAAAAAAGAAAGTTTTAAAAAAAACTGATTTCGATCCTAGGGAGTCCTATAAAAAAGCGAAGGTTTTCAAAGAACAGTTCAGAAGACAAACTTATGCCTAATTAATCCATGTCGCTCGACTCCGAAATATTTGCCTACCGCTGAAGGTATTACAAGCTATATCTTTCTCTCTCTAAAAGTTACTTTACCTCTCTGGGGGTCAGTTGGGGTCATCCAGCGGAGATCTACCCGCCCACGCTTTCAGCTCCAATGAACCAATTTCAAACTAACTACAGGGTCTTGTCAACAACCCATGACACCAGATAATATGTAACAATATCTGTTAGACCATATGTTCAACAAATAAAGAAACCAACCTTAAATTTCCTTAAGTGATACCAAAATATAAATAATGCAGATGTGAAAGGTGATGAAAATTTTCTCACAAATTCAACAATGATCGTCACGGAGACATTTTCAAAGAAACCGATACAATGGGAAAATTCCTTTGGCAACTGCACACGGTTACTTAATTAAAATAGATTTCATTAGGTGCAGATGATCAAAAGAAAATGACCATGACCTGTGTTGAAGTCAGTCAGTATACTGTTGGTTTGGACAACAGCAAGTGCCCAAGATAGCTGGTACTTATGGGACTCAAGAATAATCCATTCATGTATTTGGGTGATTCCATTCCTTGAGTCCTGATTGGCTGCTTGGTTTCTATGATGTTATGAGGCTTCATAAATACTCTGGCATTCTGTAGTAGTATTGCAGCAAGGTTAGATCTGTATGGAGTTACAGCTACTTGTTGCATTGTTGCATTGTCTTACCAATTCAACAGTAATTGGAACTTAGTACGATTATTCTATATAACACCAGAGCGGTGTCAAGAAGTGACTGGTGATATCTGACAAGATACTTAAAAATAACAATTGAGTCTAGAGTCGTACAAGCGACTTAGATTAGAGTACAGGTCAGTGGTGTGGTAAAGTCAACACTAGATAAAATTAATTACTCTAACACAAAGAAATTCTAATGGCTAAAAGTTGGTTGATGGTTGATATAACACAAATGACTTTTTGTTTATACAAATGTTTTCATATAAATATATATTATCATTCTTGTAGCGTCGAAACAAAGTGATAAATAATTTTGAACAAAACCAATCCTAATGGCAGAAATAGGTTGATGTAAAGCAAAAGTCTGTTTTATCATATTATCATTTACATGGAGACTCCAAAAGATAGGAACCACTTTATCCAGGCTAAAAGTGGTTGATATAAAAACGAATGTCTGTTTTTTTTATAACTGCTGACATCTCCATGTCTCGAACAAAAACAGTTTAAAGATTAAATCTTTAAAATGTTGATTAGTGAAGAATCACAAATTCGCCCGGGGGGGTCTTGGGCCAATTTCTGGGAATTATCATAGCAATTGACAGGACCATTTATACAATAACAAAAATATTATCAGGTGCCTCACCAATCAGGAAACTGGGGCGGAGACTTGTTACCCACCTCCAAGATAAGTAACCCAATGCCATGATTTTGATTGGCCGTCCAATCAAATGCGACCGCGTGGGTGGGGTTTTGTACACCTTCTGATGTTTACACTGTAGGGCCATTGGTCCGGCGTTTCTATTGGCTGGCCAATGAGAGCCCTGGATTCGGGGGTTTGGAACCCATAAAAGAGGACCCAAAAGGGTCCCAGGCAGATTGGACAGCTGGTACTTGACCAGATCGGACAGCTGGTTCTTGACCAGATTGGACAACTGCTTCCCTAGCAGATTGATAGCTCCGTCTCATGGCCATTGTCACCGTCTTTGCTTTGTCGTCTTGTTACTCAAAGTCCTGAATTTGAATCAGAACCCAGCATATATCGCCAGTCAGTCCACAAAATACCGACTCAACTTCAACTCGATACCCCTTTGTGGTTGTACATGATTTTTAATCACTGTATGATTAATAAAGGTCTTTTATTGTTAAAAACGCGTTCGTGTTAATTGTGGAACAACCTTGGAGAATTTGGTCATTTTCAGGTACAGCCCGGAACAAGCACTTCAACTTTCATGTGGGTCAAAGAACACCCATCGCGTTAGATTCGACGCTGCGACAGCATTGTATTACATTTGGTCCTGTGACCAGATCATAATATTGCATTTGTTGCCGCGACCACCATAGTGTTACATTTGGTCCCGTGACCAGATCATAGTATTACATTTGGCACCCCGACCAACATAGTATTACATTTGGTGACGTGACCGGCAAGCATAATATTACATTTGGTGCTGCGTAACCAGCAAACTCCGTAGTATTACATCTACATTTCCCCTTCCTCACCACCATTGCGCGAGCGTAGTGGCCTTTTGAGGGGAAATTAGTTCCTTTCGGCCAGGCTGATTACAGGGGAGCAACCTGGACAATGCACGGGGTATTTTCGTCGACGTTGTTTTAGGCGGTAGAGTGACATTGGGTGAGACCAGGTCCCTAGTTGATGTTGTTATCATTCCTTTGGTTTGTTGGGCACCATCGAATGTTGGTTTAGGGGGCTCAGGCAAAGCACTAGGAATAGGGGTAGGAACTGCTGGTGCTTGAAGCTTCCTATCTTAATTTAGCACTCTCAGATTCTTCTATCTTTCCCAAGTTAGGAAGGTTTGATCGACAGGGAGAGGTTTGAGGGCAGGAGGGAGACTTTACAACAATGCTTATCATTGGGATTATTTTAAGCCAAAATAAAAGGTGGATTTTACGGCATGTCAACCCTTGTTGGGTTATTTTATGCCAAAGACATCTTATAAAAAATTAGTAGAAATGGGTAAAATTAATAAAGTAGGAGGAGTGGCCTATTGTCGGTATCAGCTGGACAGTGAGGGAGTCTATCCTCTGTTTACTAGCACTAAACTAGGGAAATTGTTTTTGCATCTGAGCGAGAGCACCTACTATCAGCTCACAACTTTACAGCACAGATCCAAGCTGTACTACTCATTTTCAATAATCATGGTGGAGTAGAGGAAAAGTCAGTGGACATTTGGCCGATTTGGGATGAAGATGAAGCTGATGATAAAATATAAAAAATGATTATTGCTGGTTAGTATTATTTGTATTATTCGGTCTATTGTCCTCGTCTTCATTGTACAACGTTTAGGCCGATGTGCCTCTGGCCTTCTTCAGGTATTTCTTGTCGGACTCAGAAAGAACAATAGAAAGAAAGAAAGAAAGAAAGAAAGAATGATTTAAGGACAGAATGAAAGAAAGAAAGAAATGATAAAAAGAAAGAAACGACGATAATTATTTCTATAGCAAAAAAGAAAGAAAGAAAAAAAAGAAAGAATAAAAAGGAAGAGACGAAGTTATGTATTTCTATAGCAAAAAAGCAAGAAAGTAAAAAAGAGAGAAAGAACGAAAGAAAGAAAAAGAAAGAAAGAATAAGTTAAAGACAGAAAGAAAGAAAGAAATGATAAAAAGAAAGAAACGAAGATTGGGATGAAGATGAAGCTGATGATAAAATATAAAAATGATGCTTGCTGATTAGTATTATTTGTATTATTCGGACTGTTGTCCTCATCTTCATTGTTATTTGTACAACGTTTTGGCCGACATGCCTTCCGCCCTTCAGGTATTTCGTCAAGAAATACCTGAAGAAGGCCGGAGGGCATATCGGCCGAAATATTGTACAAATAACAATGAAGATGGGGACAATAGTCCGAATAACGCAGATAATACTAATCATCAAGCCTCATCTCAAACATTCAGAGAAATAGACAACATTTTATCATTCTTGAGAGACTGCTTATGGGAATGCATCTGAAAGGCACAATTGATTTTTAACAATAATCTTGCACTCTAACAATTTTATTTTTAAAAAATTACCACAAACTATTCCTTTTCTGTGTATCATGTTAAATTATGTTTATTATATTGTACTAGCAAATATATGCACCCTCCGGGTGCAAGTATTCAAGTTTAAATGTAATAAAATATTATAGAAATTAGAAAGGCTAATAAAACTAAATAAGAATGCAGATAAAAAGATTTGAAACTGGGGGTGTATAATCAAAAAATAGAACAACTGAAACTTACTCTTTCCTTACTCCCTTCTTTCATTGCTAAATTTTCCAAATTTAACTATTTACTTAAAAATAGGAAGTAAAGATTGAAATTACAGTTATTTCTTGTTGTTAATGGATTTCTTTTAAGATTTATCCCCGAGATTTTTGCTCATATTCATTAAGATCAAACCAAACAATTAGAAATCAATAATACTAAGCACATATTTATTAAAATCAGATTTTTAATATCAATATGCAAATTAGCCTTCCCATTCACACTGTAAACTGCTATTTTGTAGTATATATAAATATAATTGCATGTTATTAATATGTAGATATTGTCAACAGTATTAATAATATAAAACAATTTTATTAATAATTGAAGCTTGAATAAAAATAAGTTTCTGTAGAATGTGACGTAAATAACTAAGAAAATTGTGACTTGTGTAGTAATATAGTTTCGGTTACAGACAAAAAAACACACAATCTCCATTATAATAAGATATTTTATGTATATTATATATAAAGAGTTAGCATTAAATAACCCACAGGGTTTGATATGCCATTAAACCAACCCAAACCCAATCCTTCAATTTACATAATATCTAAGCCAACATCTCCTCCCCTCCTCCTCTTCACTTCCAATTCTTATGGAATGACTTGTAGGTCTTCTTGCTCTCTGCTTCCTTCAATATTATTCATGTGGCTTCTGTTTTCAGCTTTTGTCATGTTTCTTTTTTCTTCTTGTCGGACTCGGGAACCTTCTCAGACTCCCGAGTCCGACAAGAAATACCTGAAGAAGGCCGGAGGGTACATCAGCCGAAACGTTGTACAAATAACAATGAAGATGAGGACAATAGTCCGAATAATACAAATAATACAAATTATCAAACCTCATCTCAAAAATTCAGAGAAATATGATTATCGCTGCATTTTTTGTATGTCCAGGATTTGAATTCAGAGTTTTCCTTCTTCTAGACTGTTTTCCTAACCAAGGTGAAAGAACCCAGTCTGTCCTACTATTTACCCATAGCTGGAGAGAGAATATTTCGATTCATACTTTTCTCAAGGCCTCTGAGCTTTATCCCGTCTTCAAAGGGATTTTCACAGACATGCAAGGAAATATTAAGAATGTGTGTTCTGGCTTCATCAAAGGTTTCCCCTTCTCACCCACACACATCCTCCGTGTCTAGACCCATCCCTGTACATTCAAGGCAACAGCCCTTGACTAGTAAGTTGAAACCTGCCTAGCAACAGAAGCACACTCTATAGACATTCCTTCATCAACCACATCATTGGATTAGTACTTAATTAAAGATTTTCAGTAGAATTCATCTCCTACGTGTCTAGACCCATCCCTGTACATTCAAGGTAACAGCCCTTGACTAGTAAGTTGAAACCTCCCTAGCAACAGAAGCACACTCTATAGACATTCCTTCATCAACCACATCCTCGGATTAGTACTTAATTAAAGATTTTCAGTAGAATTCATCTCCTACGTGTCTAGACCCATCCCTATACATTCAAGGTAACAGCCCTTGACTAGTAAGTTGAAACCTCCCTAGCAACAGAAGCACACTCTATAGACATTCCTTCATCAACCACATCATTGGATTAGTACTTAATTAAAGATTTTCAGTAGAATTCATCTCCTACGTGTCTAGACCCATCCCTGTACATTCAAGGTAACAGCCCTTGACTAGTAAGTTGAAACCTCCCTAGCAACAGAAGCACACTCTATAGACATTCCTTCATCAACCACATCATTGGATTAGTACTTAATTAAAGATTTTCAGTAGAATTCATCTCCTACGTGTCTAGACCCATCCCTGTACATTCAAGGTAACAGCCCTTGACTAGTAAGTTGAAACCTGCCTAGCAACAGAAGCACACTCTATAGACATTCCTTCATCAACCACATCCTCAGATTAGTACTTAATTAAATATTTTCAGTAGAATTCATCTCCTACGTGTCTAGACCCATCCCTGTACATTCAAGGTAACAGCCCTTGACTAGTAAGTTGAAACCTAGCAACAGAAGCACACTCTATAGACATTCCTTCATCAACCACATCCTCGGATTAGTACTTAATTAAAGATTTTCAGTAGAATTCATCTCCTACGTGTCTAGACCCATCCCTATACATTCAAGGTAACAGCCCTTGACTAGTAAGTTGAAACCTCCCTAGCAACAGAAGCACACTCTATAGACATTCCTTCATCAACCACATCATTGGATTAGTACTTAATTAAAGATTTTCAGTAGAATTCATCTCCTACGTGTCTAGACCCATCCCTGTACATTCAAGGTAACAGCCCTTGACTAGTAAGTTGAA
Source organism: Doryteuthis pealeii (assembly GCA_023376005.1). Lineage (NCBI taxonomy): Eukaryota > Metazoa > Mollusca > Cephalopoda > Myopsida > Loliginidae > Doryteuthis > Doryteuthis pealeii. The sequence continues at coordinate 91,340 of CM042155.1, forward strand.
ACCTCCCTAGCAACAGAAGCACACTCTATAGACATTCCTTCATCAACCACATCAGATTAGTACTTAATTAAAGATTTTCAGTAGAATTCATCTCCTACGTGTCTAGACCCATCCCTGTACATTCAAGGTAACAGCCTTGACTAGTAAGTTGAAACCTCCCTAGCAACAGAAGCACACTCTATAGACATTCCTTCATCAACCACATCCTCAGATTAGTACTTAATTAAATATTTTCAGTAGAATTCATCTCCTACGTGTCTAGACCCATCCCTGTACATTCAAGGTAACAGCCCTTGACTAGTAAGTTGAAACCTCCTAGCAACAGAAGCACACTCTATAGACATTCCTTCATCAACCACATCCTCAGATTAGTACTTAATTAAAGATTTTCAGTAGAATTCATCTCCTACGTGTCTAGACCCATCCCTGTACATTCAAGGTAACAGCCCTTGACTAGTAAGTTGAAACCTCCCTAGCAACAGAAGCACACTCTATAGACATTCCTTCATCAACCACATCCTCAGATTAGTACTTAATTAAAGATTTTCAGTAGAATTCATCTCCTACGTGTCTAGACCCATCCCTATACATTCAAGGTAACAGCCCTTGACTAGTAAGTTGAAACCTGCCTAGCAACAGAAGCACACTCTATAGACATTCCTTCATCAACCACATCCTCAGATTAGTACTTAATTAAATATTTTCAGTAGAATTCATCTCCTACGTGTCTAGACCCATCCCTGTACATTCAAGGTAACAGCCTTGACTAGTAAGTTGAAACCTGCCTAGCAACAGAAGCACACTCTATAGACATTCCTTCATCAACCACATCCTCAGATTAGTACTTAATTAAATATTTTCAGTAGAATTCATCTCCTACGTGTCTAGACCCATCCCTGTACATTCAAGGTAACAGCCCTTGACTAGTAAGTTGAAACCTCCCTAGCAACAGAAGCACACTCTATAGACATTCCTTCATCAACCACATCCTCAGATTAGTACTTAATTAAAGATTTTCAGTAGAATTCATCTCCTACGTGTCTAGACCCATCCCTGTACATTCAAGGTAACAGCCCTTGACTAGTAAGTTGAAACCTCCTAGCAACAGAAGCACACTCTATAGACATTCCTTCATCAACCACATCCTCAGATTAGTACTTAATTAAAGATTTTCAGTAGAATTCATCTCCTACGTGTCTAGACCCATCCCTATACATTCAAGGTAACAGCCCTTGACTAGTAAGTTGAAACCTGCCTAGCAACAGAAGCACACTCTATAGACATTCCTTCATCACCACATCCTCAGATTAGTACTTAATTAAATTTTTCAGTAGAATTCATCTCCTACGTGTCTAGACCCATCCCTGTACATTCAAGGTAACAGCCCTTGACTAGTAAGTTGAAACCTGCCTAGCAACAGAAGCACACTCTATAGACATTCCTTCATCAACCACATCCTCAGATTAGTACTTAATTAAAGATTTTCAGTAGAATTCATCTCCTACGTGTCTAGACCCATCCCTGTACATTCAAGGTAACAGCCCTTGACTAGTAAGTTGAAACCTCCTAGCAACAGAAGCACACTCTATAGACATTCCTTCATCAACCACATCCTCAGATTAGTACTTAATTAAAGATTTTCAGTAGAATTCATCTCCTACGTGTCTAGACCCATCCCTGTACATTCAAGGTAACAGCCCTTGACTAGTAAGTTGAAACCTCCCTAGCAACAGAAGCACACTCTATAGACATTCCTTCATCAACCACATCCTCAGATTAGTACTTAATTAAAGATTTTCAGTAGAATTCATCTCCTACGTGTCTAGACCCATCCCTGTACATTCAAGGTAACAGCCCTTGACTAGTAAGTTGAAACCTCCCTAGCAACAGAAGCACACTCTATAGACATTCCTTCATCAACCACATCCTCAGATTAGTACTTAATTAAAGATTTTCAGTAGAATTCATCTCCTACGTGTCTAGACCCATCCCTGTACATTCAAGGTAACAGCCCTTGACTAGTAAGTTGAAACCTCCCTAGCAACAGAAGCACACTCTATAGACATTCCTTCATCAACCACATCCTCAGATTAGTACTTAATTAAAGATTTTCAGTAGAATTCATCTCCTACGTGTCTAGACCCATCCCCTATACATTCAAGGAACAGCCTGGATCTCTTCTCTTTGTT
>CM042155.1:93628-132089 GCA_023376005.1 Doryteuthis pealeii
TTATATGAGACAGAAGGATTAGACAGACCAGAGAGCGAATTAGAAAGTATATCTCTAAATAGAGTGGCATATTCAACAGCTACAAGAACAGTAACAGTTTTTCACGAAGAAAAAGTGTAATTCCTGACGTAAAGTATAAGAGTGCCTTCCAGCTCAAAATCCAAGGTGAACAGTCACAGGACCCAAGCCACCCCACAGAAACGAAACAAAAAACGAATCGAGTACTTAAATGCCACAGTGATGACGAATAAGCATACACATCAGAAGATACATAGTTAGGTCACGATGGCATCATCAGCAAACCATTCTCTCTGAAACAAGCACAAGAAAAAAGAACAAAAACCAAATACAGTATACTTTGGCAGCCATACCATCGAGTTAAATTGATGACTATTTCCATAGCGGTACGAAAGAATTGCTGCTTCTGTTCGACCGGCCAGTACGTGAATTCTGACTCCCACTGAGCGTAAATTGTGCTTTTCGGAGCATCTGTAGGAATCTGTTACTCTAATCACGTCAATCCTAACCAAGTGCGATCCTCACATCGGGTCCATATCGGCCTTTACCTTCAATCCAGGCAGCCCGACAAAGAGGTATAAAAGGATAACCCATACTGATAGACTTACTTTGACCACCCACGCAAGCTGCTAGGAGGATGGCGCAGGTGATAGGATACTAGAATCGTGGAGCAGAGACGAGCACATGACAGCATAGGGAACTAGAGATAGAATTAGAACAGGAGATCAATAGGTTTAAAACAAACGGGGTCGGCATACCACCCTTGCACTAGGGTAGCCTGCATACTTCTTTTTTTTCCGTCTTGTCTTGCTTTTCTTATTTTTAATCAGGTCTTAAGATCTTGGATGAAGAGTATACTATGGCTAAACTTTCTCTCTGATGACAGAACGGACGAAAATAGAACGAAGACTAGAAAGGAAACAGTAGGGATGAAGTATCGGCAACCACTACTCAGATAAGACTGACCTGAAGCAATACGCTCTTACGGCAATGAGGATATGTCCGCTGTATACACAATTACCCCGTAAAACGAACTTGAAAAGATGTTCATGACTTAATTGTATATTTGCTCGTACATTTATCAAGCTCATTGTTAACTCCCTTTAAGAGGAAGAGATGTGACACGAAATCGACCCACACTCGCACCCATTTGAAGAGCTGGCAGAGTGTATGTAGGCAAGAACAAATAAAGGGGAACATGTCTAGAATAGAAAAGACCTACAGACACAAAGCAGATTACTATAGAGAATACTGAATTGCAATTTCATGGATTAAGACAACGCTTCGCACAGACGCAAGCAACAAGTCGAAGTGTAATATATATTGCAGCGTCTGATAATCTGAAATACACACTCTTTGCGATCTCTAGGTATTAGTCAAGAAGTAGCGACTGAAGTCATATAATAAAGAATATAATACAACAGACGGTGAGTAAACATAATAGTAATTAGCTACAGATAACATATAGCTATAAGAATAGACAGTGACCACAGAGACAAGAGCATACCTAAGCTACATAGTAATAAACATAGAAAAAACCGGCATAGGATAATCCACCTGAAGCTAAAGACTATGGGAGTACTAAGCTGCCGACGTCTCAATTAGAATTAGATTCAAATTAATGTCATAAGTTACCTACTATCCCAGTGTTACACAGCGCCTTAGCAAGGTCTGACCACCCTTATCAAGTTGGCAGTGACCTAACGACGCAGTCCATGATATTAAATAAACGTTATAGATGGACCAAGAATCAGCGATCCAACGGTTAGCACGACTAGGATTTGGTAGGTTCCAGACGATCATTAGAACAAGGCCAAACAGCCATTCAGAATGCGGTGTCGTAGCATGCTAGAGCACGATATCATAGAGGATTTAGTCATTTAGTTCAAAGGGAACATTTCTATGAATTCTTTTAGCCAGTTCTTACCGCATCTTATCATTCCCTGATTTTGCCTATTTCAGCCCTTTTTTGTACTTAGAGATTCTTTATGTAGTATTCATGTAAATAGACAGAACATGACTTTGATAGCAAGCACGATGCTGTGAGTAGCCATGCATAATAATAATATGAGGCAGTAAACTCGATAAGATGACACTTTACTAATACAAACGATATACTCAGGAGAATAGGAAAATGAAATTGACAACTTGAAATTGGTGAGAAATAGAAAGCGTGAAGTGTACTGCATGTAATCAGAGGACGAGAAGCCGACTAAGCGCACAATGCAGCGAAAGACTTTGGGGGCGCTAGACGTAAATGTCAATAAGTAAATCACATAAGATAACTCTGAGTACGGAAACCAGTTAGGAAGCAAATTGAGGAAAAAAGATAGAGGACAGCGTAACATAATTGCATTCATGGTATTGAATGATAGCGCACGATTGTAGGGCACGGAATGCGGAGTCGGTAAAGAAGCTCTTTACCACCTTATGATAGGAACCATTCGGCATAGGGAGAACGACCAAAACCGAAAGAAGGTTCTCATTCCATGAATACGTCACCAAACTACCTTGAGGAACACTCGCTCTTCTTCATAACACCTAAACCAATTAACAAGCAGTCCACTGCTGCTACCAGGAGTGGAGTAGATATTGTCTAGGGTCTCCCTTGGACGCCAAGAAGTAGATACAATGTCTAACCCCAAGCACATCATTCTCAAAGGGATATCATTAGGACGCACTGATGTCAGCTCAACCCACCAACTTCGCTAAACGACAAAACGAAAGCGACTTTCAGGTAAACGAAAAACTACCCGCGAAGCAATACTGCTAACATATAAACATATCTTATCTGAACAATTGTCGTAACCTACTAGACATTAAGCAATAACGGCTAGACGGGTTTGACAGCTACCTGAAATAGAGAGGAATCAATAATATGAAATTTCTGATTGAGAAGTGATCACTAGAATGAATAATCAGGCGCTATCGGATACGCTGCTTTAACATTCGTGCTACGACAGGACACGACAGGGTGAGTGTCAAGATAACCCTCGACTTCAGGAGACACTTTAAGATGTCTTGCTTTATGGAGGTAGCGATGCGTTAGCCTACCTAGCAGTATAACGGATATGTGGGATGAGAGATTCAACTTTGAAAGAGAAAGTAATGAACTCACGATTAAGGAGATTAGAGCAAAAATAAGTAATGCTTCTAACTACCTTGAATCACGTTACTGATAATATAATGACGTGATGAAAGGACAATTCCGCTAGTATTTCAACGAATATATTTTAATTTTTATTATTCTAGTTACGACTTAAAATGGTGTTCTATGCATGGCTATCACTGTATTGTAAACGAACGATGAAAATAACTAGAACATGCACCCATACAGAATAACTAGTCAGATCTTAAGGAGACTCGATGTTGTCCTCCACGACCGTGAGACAGACAATAAAGACCACTAAATGGATACATAGTCAAAGGTTAGAGTTAACTACACAGATTACCTAAATTGAAGTAATCTTGGACATTACTTGGCAAGAAAGATTGCAACGTCCCAGCAGCGCTGAAAAAGAGACGAAAGACAAAGAACCCAATATTAAGCAGCACTAGCTTAAGAGCGATTGGAGTATTTGGGTTCAGATCATAAGTTGACAATTGGGACTGCACAGACAAGCACAATTGATACCCCAAATGAGTTACCGAACAGGTGCGATAATTCAGAAAGCTCATCATCTCGCATTGTACCATCCCCGAGAGCAGTTACAACGAAAAACACGCAGCCCATAAAAGAATCGACGCAGGCAACAAGACACACGTACCCCAAGACACAGGACCAGTCTAAAGATACTGATGTTCCAAGGTATTAATTTATAGAAAAGAATATGAATATGATAGTAGGAGTAGCTTACAGATAGAGAGACACAAGCAGAAATTAAGCTTGCTAAATCGATGAAGCTCTCTTTGATTGGTGGAAATCTTCACAGTTAGTGTCATAGGATATAATTAAGAAAAAGTACTTGATCTCAAGCAAGCAGTCAACAGAAAGATGAATATGATAAGCACATAAGCAAAAGAGAGGTCTTTAGAGAAAGAGACAAGAAAGGAAACAGCAAAATTAGTGAAGATAGATAGATAAGAATGATAGCAAAAGAATTAGAGAAAATTGACTAGCGTCAGAAAAATAGAGAAGAGCCACACCATCCGACGGACCAACAAATTTTGAAATTAAAGAAACGTACTAAAGTTATTGATGGACGAAAGAAGAGAAATTAGACATGAAGAGGATGGAGGAGCCCTGAGCAAATTGCCCAAGAACCATGTCATCGAGATAGAACTAGCTAAGCACATACACGCGTTGACTGGTAGACTGAGATCGGTTCGCGAAATTCTAGTATGAGAGAGGATAAGAAAGAAAACAAAAAAAAAGAACACCAACTTTGCACACAAATCGGAACAACAAGTTGACCGAGTACTCTGATAAATACGTGTAATATTAGAAGAATGAAACAGAAAGAGTATAGTAATATAAAGAACATATATAACGGCCGACAGTGAGATGACATCTATGAGAAGAGAGACGAAAGTAGAAAAAGAGATATGAATGCGTACAACGTATGCGATATGAAGAGACGCTACGTCATTACATAGATGGATAGGAGTGAAACTAAAGAAAGAATACTATGCAATATAGATAGAGAAACAAGCAATGACAGTATGAAGAGTATGCTGTTAGAGACGAGACCGCATGAATGATGCGCACGTAATGGACGACGAGTGAAACGAATGAATTTTGTCGCTTACAGAGCAGACAGAAACGGAAAAGAGCGGAAATCCCTCCAGTATAGAAATGGAGACTAGACAAAAATTGGAAGAATGTTTGAGATTTTTGATTAAGATAGAACAGATAATGAGTAGTATGAGAGGATCCCCAACAGTCACATCGTACAGAAATGCGAGTGATGAGACAGAAAACTATTAACACGGCCATAAAATTATAGAACACGAAGAGTAGTGATTTAGGGAAGAAACAGAGAAAGAAGAAAGACACTAAAACAAAACACAGTGGATAGAACCAGAGCTCGTAAGCTCCTTTAGTGAGATTTTGTATCATTGTCTTAGGGTAGTAACTGAGAGAAGCGACCCGAGAGACAAATCTGAACACAGACGCAAGTGAAATAAATCGGTATCCATGTGCGTACACGACAACGCAGAAGATGTTATACGACTGTCGAGGTAATACGTTTATGTGTCATAGCTGGTCACCGCCATGCAACAGCAACAAGTTTCAAGACCATAGACAGGAAAAATAGAGCAAGCTTCAAGTGAAGATTGAAGTATAGAGAAATGAACTGAGAACAAGAGAAGGAGAAAAGATAAAAGCAAGACGCGTGGAGGAGATGAGAGGGAAAGAATGCGAAGCAATGTATTAGATTAGAGCGGAGAAGCACAATAGAGAGAATCTTGTTACCGACATACTTGTTCAAGCAAATATGGCCGGATCCGAGACGCACTAACAAAAAAATAGCAGAATATTATGTGAGGTGCTACAAACCTTATAGCCCATACAAACCTTAACAATAAATACCTACTGAGTAAGGACGAGGGAACACCTACACCCCGGACGTCACGCCAACAAGAGAGAGAGACGAACAGAAGTAAGAAAGATCAGAAAGCATATGTACACTTATAAGTCTAGAGATAGCACAGAGCGAATGACAACAAGCAATGAAAGAAATGAATCACAAGGAATCTATCAGAAGAGTATTAAGTAGAATCGAAATAACTAGAAATGACACTCCTTTCAGAATAGTCGAGTAGAGGAAAGTACCAAAGAAAGCAAAATCACCCCGATAAACTGAAAGAAGAAAGTAAAGCAAAAATAGATGAGCAACTCAGATCTCAAAGCCGCACAAGCAAAATATATAACGACCAGAGATCAGTAGAAGAAATGGCACTCTTGATGGAATGGAAGAGAAGTAAATGCTCACATTCGTAAAAGAGAACCGAGGATTAAACCCTAAAATAGAAGATCATATATAGAATAAAGAGACGGGATTGAGTCAGAAAGAAAAAAGAAACTAGAGAGACGCGATATTCAGGATGCAAAAAATATGAGTATAATAACACGCGCAAGCAAAGAGGAGAGGTATGAGGCATGAAAAAGAAACGAAAAAGTAAAAGAGAGCAACAGAAAAGTATTACTAAATAGAAGAAGATATCAAAAAAAGTAAAGAAAGTAGGTTAAGAACATCGACCTCTTCTGCAGGATGAAGAATTAGATTCCGGAGAAGATCCAGCATGATAAAAGAATACGAACACGAACAGAAGTGAGAACAAGATATTATTTAGGAATCCGATCGAGAAAAGAAAGAACACGGTAAAAAGATTATCAAATATAAGTGGCAGAGACGCACTGAAGCGATCGACCAAAGCTAACAGTAAGGTAAGTAAACCAGTAAAAGACAAACGATAATGCTAAATTAGTAAATTCTCTAGACATAAAGAAGGACACTTGACGTAGAATAGTCAGAAAGGACAAGTTATGTGCAGATAAGAAGTAGTTGAGAAGCAATTTCAAAACCAATAAAGAGTTGAGAGAGTAAAATTAATGATTAAGAAAAGAAACGAAAGAATACCGAAGAGACATCGAAAGAGAGAAAAAAGAAGAATAGACAATGTACCCGACTGAGAGAGAATGATCACTTACTCGAGAGACGAGAAATATGAGAATCCGATAAATTATGAGATGATAGAATCAATGAGAGAGCGAAAGAATAAAGACAAACGCTAAAGAGCATAAATTTTGAATGAGAGCACAGAGAGTCAAAAGCTAAAGAACGAATAGTATAGGCCTGTAAGATAGAATAAAAAGAAAGAGAAGAAAAGAAGATAAGAAAGGAAACTGGAGAGTAGAGAAGAAGAACAAGAGACAAGAAAGGGAAGGCCATAGAGAGAAGTCTCGCACGAGAGAAAGGCATGGCGAGAACGGCCAAAGACAACGCGAAGAACGGAGGCAGAAAAAACTAATCTACCACCTTATATCATTACAGGCCAGCTAAGACCAGAGAAGAATTGATACAGAACAAAAAAAATTGAACATCGTAAGGAAGCGAAGGAGAATGGGGAAGAGCAACAAACGCACACCTGACATCAGCTGCCCAACTCCGCCAGTATCTAGCAACCCCGCATGCACGCCCGACAGGTAACCTTTCCCACGTATGCTAACAAAAGAAAGATGGAGATACGAGAGAGAGAGATCCGAAAAAAGAACAAGAAGCAAGAGCCGTAAAGTAGAAAACGGTACAGATAAGACGACGCAGAACTATGCTCAAGCACACTAGGAGAAACCAGGACGAGCCTAAATAGATCAAAGAGAACAAGATTGAGAGACGAAATCATAACCCCCCGAGAAAAGAAGCAAATAAAGTTACCGAGAACAGAGACGAGAGCATAAAAGAAAGTCATAGATTAGACGTGCAGACCCGAGACTGAAGTCATCAGAGACGAAGAGAGAATAACCTAGAGTCAAAAAGCAGACATAGACGTATAACACGAAGGCAAACAGGACGTACCCTTCGGATGATTAATAGCAGAAATGGAGGAGAATAAGATATAGATTATGATAATGGACCGAAGACGCAAGCACCAACGACGAAAAAAGAAAGAAACCCAGACAACGGAACTACCGACTAGCAGTTGGATCGAGCGAGGAAATAGTACAATACACAAGACGACCGAAGCGAAGAGAGAGCAAGTAAGAGGAAATAAGAAAAAGCAGTAACGAATCAGAATAGACACGACCCGCATAAGAGACAGAGAGTATCAACAAGCAAAAACAAGGATGTGCATGTACGGTCTGGAGTCATGATCACGCATGGGAATGGTCCGGAGTAATGAAACGCATCTTAGTGATCAGATGCCCACTATCAGAGAAGTTGGGGGTAAGAAGAAACAGAAAGAGAAGACGGGATCGATCACGCAAACAGCAAAGAAGTAGAGAAAACGACTGTAAAATTAGAATAGAAAAACGATGGTAGGGCGATGAAGAGAGAGAGTAAAGAGAAGAAAAGAGAGACACGTATTTCGGGTGATAGAGGAGAGATACAGTGAAATGATGAGAATATGGCTTCTGATTTGAGCAGTCATTAATAAGAAGAATGATTACGCAATAGTGGAAAGTATTATAAAGCAGACGATGAACTTTTTGACCTTGTCCTCATTTCACTAACGGATTGAAAGAAGAGCAAACCCCAAAAGACCATTGAGTCACATAAGAGAGATCCCTAGCGCAAACATCAGAAGACTCATGAGAAAAGAAACGATTATAAAGCTAGACGAGAATTGTGAAAAGAAACGGATATATTTGAAGAGACAGAGAGAAAAGAAAGAAAGAAGAAGAGAATGAAAATGAAAGAGGAGATATAAAACAGATCAGAGAAAAAGAAAAGATATTAGTAAAAGAAAGAAAGAGTTGATAGAAAACAAGAAAACAGAAGAAAGAAAAAGAAGAGAAAAGTAAATGAAAGAAAAAAAGAAAGAACGAGGAAAATTGATATAGAAAGCAAAGGACAACAGCAGGAGTAGACGCGCAAGAAAAGAAAAGGGAAGAGGAAAAGAGACTAAAAATGTATAAGAATAAAGCAAAAGAAAGAAGAACTTTAAGAAGAGGGATTGACTTAGCGTTGTTTAACTTGAGAAAACCTTGAACTAAACCTTTGACCAAGCAACAAGAAAAACACGACTGACACGATCACGAGCCAAAAAACCACGAAAAGAAAATCGTATTGAACACAGCAAAGAGAAAAACACTATAGAGTAAGAAAGAAACGCTTATTATCTTATTATTGAAAAAAAAACGAATAACATCACTTTACTTATGCAAGACGAAGAGAACTAATGAGTAGACGTAGTATGATAGTGAAACTTGTAACAGTAACGGCAAGACGTGTCTCATGTATCGATATGAAGATATATTGGAACGTAGAAATTATTGAGTATGGTCTGCTATATTGTGTAGGAGGAGAACATTGTGCAAGGATATTTATTTTCTTTTTTGTTGGAAAGAAAGCGACATTCTAATTGCAGACGTGTAAAAGTTATTTGTAAAGTATTGATTTCTGCACGTGTAGAGATAATATGTGAGATGCATAATTTAGTAAAAAGAGAGAAAAAAGCCGTAAACAGGAGCAAGAGGAGGGTAGAATGAAGTGCGGAATCGAAGATCAGGATGAGATGCAGAGAGCAACCGAGTGATCAATAGACCACGTAGCCTCAGCTAACAAGGTCCGACGGCATTCTCTAGCACGATGGGAGTGAAGTGCGTAAAGTTTGGTGTGATGGTGAAGGGTCTAGGTAGATCCCATGTCACGCAATTCCTCTCACTAAAGAAGCATCAAACCAAATTATGAGAGAACCTTATCTCATTATTCAGATAGTTCGATACGAATTTGAACGGGTCCATATCTCCACAGACCTCACCATAAGTAAGCAGGGCAACTCAATAAGGAGTGGAATCAAGGTTGTGGTTTAAGGGGGCGCTCCCAGTCAATTATTGTGCTATATATAGGATTCTTTTGTTAGGAAACAAACTACAACAATATTTGGCTATAGGATAATTTTGACAACCATATACAAGACAGAGCACGAGTACTATCTATATGCTCTAAATATCCCCACACTGAGATTTTACTAGCAGACTTAAGCCCTACCAGTCACCTGAATGATCCATTTACAATAATTCGACCCAATTCACCAACCATCCGATGATGGCCTATAACCATACAACTACTAATAAGCACACCACACTGACCACATTAAACATTTTCTAATTAGCACACAAATTGAGGAACAACTCGGACATCACACAACTACATATTCACCTAAATCACCACAGAACGGAATACCATAATAACTCAACAGGATCTCTACTTTACCAAGAGACCTATCCATTGGCACAAAGCTACTCTGCGCTTAAACGGCCTTACAGCGAACTCGGACCCCAACACATAGAGTAACAGATGGCGGCACTGAATCAAAGTCGAACTGCTGCAGATGCGACCCTACTTTGGCCAGGCACCCGTCCATAGACCACAACCTACAATTTAACGAGACATACAAACAAAAGTTTACGAACCTTAAGTTGCATTAACCAATGAAACATAGCTCATTACACACTCACCAGTGGCTGACACTATTGTTAATGAGACGAGCAAGTAAGCAAGGAGAGACCGAGAGAGAGAGTGAGGACGCAGAGACAGACGAGAGAGAGACGAACGAAGTACTAAGAGAGAGAGAAGACAAGAGACGTTGAGTATTGAGCAGAGAAAGAGTATTAATCAATCACACTTTTATAGAAAAATGCAATCTATTTCAGATAATGACTATACAACAGTTTAACTTTTAAAAAAACAATGTATCTTTTCTCCACTTAATTCTAAATAAGTACAGCAAATAAAATCACACCTCTACTACAATCACACAACAACAATAACACAAACAAACATAGGAAGACATAATAGTCCATGGCCAAATAAAGTAGAAATAGCAGTTGATTGTTGAACAAGAAGTTACTAAATACAGCATTTCACCAATACAGTACAAAATCCTCTTTTATCTAATTAGAACCCCTCGCTTAAAAACTTACGCGCAAACGACATAGTATCGAATTGTCTTAATACTATCTCCATCACTCTTCTCTCTGTGCTTTATTCTCTTTAGAAAAATCGTGATTTGTATATATTTAATACCAAGTTAAATTCCAAGATGGTCAATGTTGTAAAGACCACAATAGCAAATCGAGCAGTCGACACTTAGCTATACTGTATCATTGAGGGGTGTGATGCCGCAGACTCGGCGGATAAGACCAGCGGTTTCTCAACCGTGATTGCAATTACCAGATAGACACACGCGGTATGAACGCCTATAACCAGCGCAATAAATTCAACAATGTCACTCGAAGGAAGACACTCACTAAGACGCAAAACAAAAGTAGTATACCAATATCTGGTGTTATTGATCCGATCAGATAGTTCACTTGTAATTATAGCAATAGTATAATTATGATTTGTGAATAAATTGAGTTTTAAGGGTAGAATCTCAATACTTCTTTGGCTCAATAAGTGTTTTAATCGGAGGTAGATAGTAACAGTGTCAAGAAAGCTAGCGATAAAGATAGAGCAATGTCTCCAATGCATTGTTGGATGAATATATCGTTTAATAACGATCAATAGGTTAAAGGTGAGGATGATGTATATAATGATACCAGATAACCCAAGAGAGAATATACTTGTGTGAATTAATGAAGAGTTCGGATAACTAAGAGAATTAAGGATAACAGTTGTATAAAAAATGCCTAATAAAAGAAATGATACAAGAGTGACAATTCACTCTAGCAATTATCCTGAGATGATAGTATCTCAGCGGAGAACAGCCTTTAGAGGACGCGAACCTTATTTCTGTGCGACGTCTAGGTGGGTAGAAAACCCGCACTGCGTCTGATAGGAGCACAGGTATGAGCAGCTAAAATAGTGAGATGAATACGTGCGCACGAGCGATTGATGATTGACAGTTAGAGTATAGTAGAGACAGAGCTAGATGAAGAACAAAGATAGACTGTCTGAGCGATGGAAAAATTGTAGCGGATGAGATGAGTAGCCAGGATTTAAACCCATCCGATGAATAGACCGTTTGGAAAAATGCTCATAACACAGAGCAGCCACCGAGAGGAAAGGAAAGATCAAGAAGGCTAACGAGAGAGAGAAGAGACTGAGAGCGACGGCAACCGAGCAGCTGGAAGAGGAAACGCAGCACACAAGAGACACGCGCAGAGGGACAGGGAGATGAACAGAGACAGTAGAGCAGGACAGATACGCGGCCGGCGACGCGGAGGGAGCAGACAGAAGGAGAGAGACGACGAGAGCAGGAGGAGAACAGAGAGTATAGAAATGACGTGAGAAAACGCCGCGACGCCAGGACCGCGGAACGCTGACCAGAGACGCAGAGACGGGAGGCGCGGCGGGAAAAGCGGACGGCGAAAGAGAAGAGGCTGACGCGGGCGAAGGACGCCGCGGAGTCGAGGAAGAAAGAAAGCGCAGAGCGCTGGCGCGACGCGCGCGAGTCACGGGCGGAAGGCGCGGGGGCGGACAAGACAGAAGGAGTATGTCCAGCGCATGCGCGATACGGGACAAAGAAGAAGAGGAAGAGAAGAGGGGAACCCGACAGGAGACGCCGACGGTGCGGCGGGCGTATACACAACAGGCCGTCGGGACCAAGATCGAAAGGAAGACACAAGGAGCAAAACGGAAGAAAATTTTTTTTTCACAACAAAATTTTTTTTTTTTTTTTTTTTTTTTTTTTTTATTTTTTTTTTATATTGTGTATTTTTTTTTTACAGAAAAACGGGAAAGGGAAGGAAAAACGAGGCGGACACAAGGAGAAAGAGGACGAGGCTGAGAAGACGAGAATAGGCCGCGAATTTTTTTTTTTTTTTTTTTTTTTTTGTTTTTTTGGGTGTTTTTTTTTTTTGTTTTTGCTTTTAGTGTTGATTTGTTTCTTTTTTTTTATTTTTTTTTTTTTTTGGTTTTAGTTTTTTTGTTGTTTTTGAGAAGAGGAGAAGAGACGCGGAGGGGCGTTGTGTTGATGCTGTGTTTTTTTTTTTTTTTTTTGTCTTTTGGTTTATTGATTTCAGTGCTGTTTTATCATTTGTCTGTTTGTTTAGGTTAGGTATTTTTATGTTTTTTTAGACAGCTTTAGTGGGGTATGGAGGTTTTTTTTCTTGTTCTTTTTCTTTATTTTTTTATCTTGTGGTTTTTGTTTTTTGATTTTTTTTTTTGTATTTCTTTTTTTTTTGTTTTTTTGTTTTTCTTCTATGTTTTGTGTTGTGGTTTTTTGTCTTGTTTTTTTGTTTTAGCTTGAGTTGGTTTATTTTTTCCTTTTTTGTTTTCTTTGTTTTGTGTTTTTCTCCGTATTTTTTTTTTTTTTTTGATCTTGTATTTTTTTTTTTTGTTGGTTTTTTTGTTTCTTTTTTTTTGTTTTTTTTGTTTGTTTGTTTTTTTTCTTTTTTTTTTTTTTTGCTTTTTTTTGTTTTTTTTTTTTTTGGGTTTTGATTTTTTGGTTGTACTTTATTTTGTTTTGTTTTTTTTTTTTTGTTTTGTTTTTCATTATTATCTTTTTTGGAGGGGTGATGTCGGGCCATGTTTTTTTTTTGTCGCCAGGTCAAGGCAAAGCAAGGACACGATTGCGGAGTGTAGGGAAGTTTTGGGGGGGACGGTCTGTATGTGTGAATTGTTTGTTGTTTTTGTTTTGTTTTGTTTTGTTTATTCTTGTTGTTTTTTATATTTTTTTGATTTTTTTTTGTTTATGTTTGTTTTTTTTATTTTCTTGATTTGTTTTTTTTTGGCTTTTTTTTGTCTGTTTTTTTTTTTTTTTTATTTTTTTTTTTGTGTTTTTTGTTTTTTTTTTTTTTTTGTTCTTTTTTTTTTTTTATTGAGTTTGTTTTTTTGGAGAGAGTTTTTTTTTTTTTTTTTTGTTTTTTGTTTCTGTGTGATTTTTTTTTTTTTTTTTTTTCTTTTTTGTTTTGTGTATTTTTTATGAGTATGATATTTTGTTCTTTTATTTTTTTCTGGTTTTTCTCTAGTTTTTTTCTCCCGTCCGCTTCTTAAACACCCTCTACTAACTTTGCATCAACAATTCTTCTGCTCTTCATTCTCATTCTTCTTCTGAACTGATTCTGCTTATCTCTTCGACTTCTCGTTTCGTCTTTCTCTTCTTCTCTTCGCTTTCATCTTCTCTTTCGTTCTCATGCCCGCCCCGCCCGCTAGACGAGCGAGAGTTTAGACGCGCTGGCACCCCCACACCTCACCACAACCAAACTAAACAACAAAAAAAAACAACAAAGAGGACACGAGAGAGAAGAAAGAAACGAGAAGAAAAGGAGAGAGAGAGAGAGAACAGAAAGACGAAAGACGAGAACGAGAGAGAGAAGAGAAGAGAGAGAGAGAGAGAGTTTTTAATCATTCTAAGTATTACTTTCATTTTCTCAACAAAAGATCTGTTAGTCCTTTTACATGAATCTCATTTTTTGCATAATCAGCTGATTAGGGATCTACATTTGAATCGAATTTCAATTATCGGAAATTTCTATAAAAGACAAATGGAGAGAAAAGAAGAAACAAACAACGAGAAACCAAATCCATTATCAAGTAAACACATCCTTGGAGATGTATATATTTACTGAATACCTGTGTTTAGAGCAGCGGTTTTCAACACTAACGTTCCACAAAAAAGGTCCCTCCCTAAGTGTTCCGTGAGAAACAAGTGAGATAAGCTAATGAATGCACTTTGGAATTTTTATTAGATTTTTATAAACTTGTTATCTAATTTCATAGACCTAAACACACAATATATTCTTGGTTATTGTAATATAGACATCATCCTATTTAACCTATTATGTTATTAAAATATATAACAATCATTGGGACATTTATTTACCTACTCTTAGATTTACATTACCGAAAAATTTGACAAAGAAGTATTAATTTTACCTTAAACCAATTATTCAAAAATATATACTA
The DNA here is from genome assembly GCA_023376005.1 of Doryteuthis pealeii. Classification (NCBI taxonomy): domain Eukaryota; kingdom Metazoa; phylum Mollusca; class Cephalopoda; order Myopsida; family Loliginidae; genus Doryteuthis; species Doryteuthis pealeii. Next base: position 108,166 of record CM042155.1, read on the forward strand.
TGATATTTACAACGTGAACTACGATGGAAATAAAAAGAGAAAGATATGGTATATACTTTTGTTTTTGCGCAGGGCTTCCTTGAGACATGTAATTTATTTTAAGGGTTACGCATAGGGTAAAAAGGTTGAGAAACGCTGGTTTAGAGTGTATGCGCATACACTTGCCCTAGAACAGATAGCTAATATGATTTGATTGCTAGTTTTAAAATAAATAAATAAAAATAAAAAGATTTCTCTAAAGAGAAAAGAAAGAGTGGAGAGTGTGAGTAAGCAATCTTACAGGAGTCGTTGATTAAAAGAATTAAGATTTTTGCTGGTATTTTTTTTCTTCTCTCTCTTCCTGCAACACACTTGTGTATGTGAATGTGTATGTGTGTATGTGTGTATATGTGTATGTGAATGTGTATGTGTGTATATGTGTATGTGAATGTGAATATGTGTATGTGAATGTGAATATGTGTATATGAATGTATATGTGTATATGAATGTATATGTGTATATGTGAATATGTGTATGTGTGAATATGTGTATGTGAATGTATATGTGTATGTGTATGTATATGTGTATGTGTATGTATATGTGAATGTGTATGTATATGTGAATGTGAATGTATATGTGAATGTATATGTGAATGTATATGTGTATGTATATGTGTAAGTGAATGTATATGTGTAAGTGAATGTATATGTGAATGTATGTATGTGAATGTATGTGTATGTGAATGTATGTATGTATGTGTATGTGAATGTATGTATGTATGTGTATGTGAATGTATATGTGTGTGTGTGTGTGTGTATGTATGTATGTGTGTGTATGTGCATTTGTTTATAAAGATGTCAGACTAAATAGGCTGGGCATGACTACTCGACCTTGTCCTTGTTAGGAATGCAGGTCAATCAATGAAGTCAATGGCTGTAGTTACATTTTCACCTAACCTCACCCACCTCTCACTCAATATTATACATTTACTCTCCTCCCACTCTACCACTACACCCACCGACTTAGGCTTTCTTTCTTTTATCAATACACACACTCCTACATGAAAAAATAAAAATAAATCAAAGAATTGTTTTTCAAAAAAAAAAAAAAAAAATCACAATTTCTCCTCCACACAAAGAACCAACCAAAAATTTAGTTTCAAATATTTCAATGAAGAAAAATCCGAACTAAAGTACAAATAGACAAGTATTAAAAAAGATACTTTTTTTTTTTCAATAATAAATAAAAGCCTACATACCCCAATAATTTGGTTTTGGTAGGTGTTGGAATAAAAGGTTTACCAGTACCAAACTAACACCTAAGCATCTGTTTTGATACATTAGTCCTCTGCTCATCTCCATAATAAATATATAATTATAAAGAATTAAATTTTGATTACAAATCAATTTCTTTTTTTTTTTCAAATGTAAATATGGATGAATAGTACCTTGATGTTGTAGATATGACACAGCCATTGTTGCTACTCAAAGTAGGAGCACTGTAAATCAAAAAGTGCAAGGTTTTCAACACAGAAGTTTTTTAAAATGACGAGAACAAAGAAAACACCATATTCTAACAAAAGGATTATCATCAGTTAAGCAAAATTTAAATAAGTGATTTTATTATTGCTTGCAGCACAGACGCCTGTTTTGTTATTTACCCAACCCGTTCACTACAGTGGGATTTGACACAAGGTCACAAATATGGGACATCCAGTGACAGACAGACAGACAGACACCTGTTTTTGGAAGGAGTTCTTATGGTTTTATATTGTTTTATGTCTTGGATTCACACTGTAGAATCCAACAAGAGGTATGGTTGGTTGGTTGGTTGGTTGGCATATCAACACTATTACGGGTCATTTTGATAAACAAAGGACTCTGGTTGCTTACAGTACCCACTGTTGCTTGAACAGGCTTATCTCTGCTTAACTTCAGTGGGGAACAAAAACTTTCAGCATGTTTTGATCATATTAAGGGGTATATTATATAACAGTAATAGGGCTGGGTTAGCTCAGTCGGTAGAGCGTTCAGCTAGAAACCACAAGGTTCCTAGTTCGATACCGGCCATCGCCAACTCAGTGTTATGAGTAGCACAGGGATCTGTGCGGTAAAGGAAGGAGCTGATGGTAGGTGTGGCGCTCCACCTCAGATGCTAAAACAATCTCCTTGGTCTAGCGCTATTGAAAAGGAGATAGACTCCCTCGCTGACTGGCTGATACCGACTTTAGGCCGCCCCATCGACTTTACTTATATAACAGTAATAATAATTTATATTTTAAAGGCAATTACAAAAATATAATTTATATATAAAATTACAAAAGTACAAAATAGTGACATTGGATACTATTTTATATGCATTGTAATTGCCTTTAAATATAAAAATAATATACTTTACTTAACAATGCTTCAAGCAAATTATCAAATGCTTTTAGTAATAATAGTTAATAGTGGTAAATTAAAAGCAGAATTAACTGAAATTTAGTAATGTTATTCTTTACTGTGAAACTTTATGGTAGATTTAGGGATGCCTAGGCTGTACAACTTAAATTATCCAAGTTACGGAGCATCTAAAAACATACCAATTCGTTCAACTATTAGTATAAAGCAACTGGGATTCCCCGGAACCCTAAGGGTTCCACGAGAAGAAGTGAGATAAACTAATGCACTTTTGACTTTTTATTTAATATAATTTTATTTAATATTACCGAAAAATTTGACAAAGTATTAGTTTTTCTTTAAACCAGTTATTAAAAATATATATATTAGGTTTCTCAACCTTTTTACCATGTGAACTACAATGGAAATAAAATGAGAAAGATATGGTATATAATTTTGTTTTTGCACAGGGCTTCCTTGAGACCAGTTCACATACCTAGGTAGCAATATCTCATCTAAATGGTATGAATTTTATTTAGCATTCCAAAAAAATTTGACAAAGAAGTATTAATTTTACCTTAAATCAGTTATTCAAAAATATATACTATGATATTTATAATGTGAACTACAATGGAAATAAAATAAGAAAGATATGGTATATACTTTTGTTTTGCGCAGGGGTTCCTTAAGACGTAATTTATTTTAAGGGTTATGCAAGGGTAAAAAGGTTGAGAAACATAAATAAAGTATTTTTGATTTAGTGCGTCCTGGGACGGACATATTTGCTTTGAATGAGTACCCGGAAAAATTTATGGTTCCAACAAAAGCCATCTAACTCCTACCTTGTAACCTTTCCTCTGTAATTCATTTCTAAGAAACTATTGAAATGTATTTACAGTTAGCTTGAAATGGTGGAGGAATAAAAAAAAAAAGAAGAAAACACTGGGACGCATGGATACGATTTTACTGCGTCCTTTTAGATTTTGTGCGTCAGGTAACTAAAACCTAAAAGTAGAGCTTGGTTCATGAATTGTGTTTGTTTTTTTTTTTTCCTAAATATATCTTGCCAAATTATGCGTGTTATATGCTAACGCATTTTTTACTGTGGAAAATACAGTAATTAATAAAAATTAAACATTTCATTTTTATATCTCAATTAATTAATGGAGATTCGCTTCCGGTTTTTGTCTGTAACAAAAATTACGTCACTGCTTACGTCACATTACCCAACACATAATCCAACGTCATAACATAGAATAAATATACTCAAAATGTGAGCATGCAACGTTAGACAATCCTCATTGTTTCAATAAATAGATGTCCGGCGTTATATATTATATATATAGATCGTTTTATTCTAATATAATATTTAAGTTATCGGAACTGTTTCCATTTCAAATTGTCTTTTTTTTTTTTTTTTACTCCTTTAATAAATTTGACGATTTTACATACTTATGGTACACACTCTATGACATTGAATTTTCAGCTCCCATCCCCTCAGGCAATATCTTTCAAAAAAATATTTTTACATTGCCCGGAGGGTGTCTTTATTTTGCTAGTATATTTCAAATATTTGAATTTTACTATCATTTTACAATTTCTCTTCTCTCAAAGATTTCATAATCTATTTTATTTAGATAAGTACTTTTTAAATATAAACAAGAAATTCACACAAAAGAATTAGATTTACAAGCTTCCCAGGATGAACACTCAAAAATATTTTCAAATAATACTGAAATTAGTATTTAGATTTTTGGGACTGTTGTCCTCATTTTAGGTGTTTTTTGTTGAACTCCGAGAACCATCAGAGAACTTTGAACCAAACCCTTTAATCAATTGGGGTAGATTGTTCTCATTCATTAACCATGACCACATACAAGTGTTAAGCTATGTTAGTATTGTATTTTCGTCTTTAGTCAGGATTGAACCTGCAAATTCCAAATATCATTTAGAACTGTAATATTAACTCAACCTTATATCCATAGTGTCATATGTCCAACTGGAGGACACAATCGGCCAACATTGTGTATATAATAACAAAGATGAAGACAACAGAGAAAAAAAAAAAAAAAAAATCTAAATACTACAAATTATGCCTCATCTCAAAAATTCAAAACAATATTGAAATTATTGATTATTCTACCCCTTTAAATTGATCACCAATACGTAACCAGGAATACGCATCACCCATAAAGCAAGAACTTAAAGTCTCCTACACGAGACCTCACCCTGCGTCCTGAAGAAGGTTGAAAAGACCGAAACGCTATAGCATTGACATTACTATCAAGAATAAATATTCATATATATTCTTAATGGTATGTCAAACCGTCTAGGGTTATTTTATGTCTAGTGGTTAGGAATTGTGTTCATAGTATGTTTATATTTACATATTTTGCGTAGTTTCTTAAGAGTTTTTTTTTTAGGGAGGTTGTATCACATGGTCCTATTGAACATGAATGATTTTTAAACAGATCTATTTGACCCAAAGATGGGACCCTAACATGTACTACCACTCTGGAGCAGAGTGGACCTGGTTATGTTGGTTTAGGTTAGGAGGAAAGAGGAGTTCTCAAAGTAGTTTTGACTAATGAGAAGAGAACCTCTTTGGTTTTGCCTTCTCCTAGGCCAATTGCCATACCAAGGTTAAAAGAGCACACACAGTCTGGCCTACAATCTACCAATAACTGAAAGAATAATAGTTGGATGCATACCTTTCCCAATTTTATCAGGCTACAGACTTATTGATCTACTTTTATGAAATATCAAGCAATTTTTGTGCATTGTGTTCTGTCCTCCTGACAAAGAACTCCCATTCATCACCAACAAATATCAATTATTCTACAATATACTTTTGTAAGAAATGTGTAACTAAGATGCCCATATATATTATCATGGACACACTAAAAAAACAGTTTCTATAAAAAAAAAAAAAAAAGAAAAAAAAAGGGAAAAGAAAAAAGAAAAAAAAATGGAAAGAAAAGAAAAGAAAATGACTAAATTAGATATTTATACCTAATAACCCACTAAGTGTTATCCATAAATTCTCTACTTGTTCCATATATATAAAAAACAGTCAGCTTAAGTATGTAGTGTCACTAAGTGTATTACTATGATTCAATAGTCTGTTTTGGGTTAATATATATTATATATATATAATATATATATATATATATTATATTATATATATATATATATATTATATTATATAGCTAGATTAAACGAGTAAAGAGTTATTCAATAAGAAGCTACAAATAAAATGAATTGGTTGTGCACTGTCTACATGAATTGCAAATATTTCAAGAATCTTTGTCAGGTTTTCTTGAAGCCCTTTTTGTTTCCAATACAATATAATGGGTGGGGGGTAATTGATTACCTCACTATAAGGAAATTAAAGACTTATAAAGAAGAAATAACAAAATAGAACATTTTTTCAATTGGTTTAGAATTATAATGACATACTACTAAGTATTTTAGGCTTTTTAGTATTAACATTTTTTTTTTGGTTCTATTTTACAAAGAAATTATATATATAAAAATTAAAATAAAAAAAAACAAACAAACAAAAAACAGAATATACAGCACCTAGATCAGTGGTATTCAACTTTTTTTAACCTATTGATCCCATTTCATTCCTTTATTCTGGTCAATCAACCCACACCCACCCCTAGCCACTCGGGGTTTAAAAATCATTGTATTTTTATATTTTTTTTGCTTGCCTGTTAAAACCTATATGTACCCCGATTGAGAACCACTGAGATAGGGATAGAAAAATCACAAAGAAAAACAATACCAGTGAAAAAGTATGGCCGGAAAAAGTCACAATTTGACTAGGAAAAGTCACAATTAAACTCATGGTAGCCAATAAAAGTTGGGTTTTTTTTTTTTGTTTTTTTTTTCAGAGAAATGTTTTAATTCAAGTGAGATATAAGGATTTATCATGTAAACCCTTCAATTTAAGATACGTTTTTTTTTTTTTTTGGGGGGGGGGGGTCCTGTGACTTTCACCTGGTTTTGTGAAGGAAGCATAAATTACGTCAGATGACACCTTTTTTTAAAACTAGTTTTGACAATCCCACATTAGAATTACTTTTATCGCTGCCATCCTTTGTTAAAAAATAGAAAATTCTGAACTGCTTTTGTCAAAGGGAAAGTAAGATAGTAATCAACTTTATATATTTACCAATCCCTCTGTACGAGTAGGATGTGGCACAAGGTCAATTTTCTTAAGCAGAGTTTAACAGGTTTGTGAATTCAAAGTTTTCCTTTTCTAGATTGGTTACCTAGCCAAGGTTTAAGAGCTCAGTCTGTCCTATTTACCCATAAACTGGAGAGAGAGAATAGTTGGATCCATACCTTTCCCAAGGATATTAGCACTATGTGAAATGCGCACAGCCTCGTCCAAGATTTGAACTAAGATCAACGAGTTTATCTCCTACTATTCTAATCATTACACCATGCACCTTCAAGTAATCAACTTTTATGATAATTTAGCAAACAGATTGTCTTTTTGTTGCAGTTTCGGAATTTGCAGAAAATATATTTTGATCATTAACATTTTCTAAAAATCGATAGAAAAAAAAAATATATAAATTCATATCAGTTAAAAAATTATAAAATACTGCACTTTAATGTCTGGTTAATAATTGGATGTTTCATAAACTGTCTCTTTAAATTTGACAGCATTAAATCTTAAAGATTATGAAATGCATAAAAAGTCATTCATTTTCTAAAAAGAAAAGTACTTTTTGAAAAAAAAAAAAAAAAAAAAAAAAAAATTCTAAAAATCATTTGTGTCACACAATTACTATGATTAGCTAATATTAGTAAATAATCGATTTTCTTTTTCTTAATTACACTAAAATATCCAATAAAAACTATTTTATATTTAATAATTAAATCTTTCTATTTTTTTTAAATTTCATATATTAATTTTACGACTTAAAATAAAATGCTAGTATTTATAGTTGAAACAGATTTTAAAAAAGAAAAAAAAAAAGAAATTAGTTACAATAATAAAAAAAAAAAGTTAACTTAAAAAATGTGTAGAATTTGGATATCTTTTTAATTTCTGTATAAATCGTTTATACAGAAATTAAAATATATTTCAACAAAATTTTTAATTTATGTTCTAATAAATTAAATTTTAAAAAAAAGAAGATTACAATTAATTTTTAAAATGAATTAAGAAAAATTCAGACTAAAACATGTTTATCTAACTGGATACAAAACAGAATTTATAAATGTTAGTAATTTTCTAATAAGTAGTTTTAAATGCTGTTAACTTAAAGAAAAATAGACACTGTCTAATTCAATCTAACATACGAGGGGGGGGTGAAATGTTTATATGATGAAGTCATATTGGGTATGGCTTTGTTAATAATGGATCCAAAGCACACTGCAACATCAATGGAAGAAGATGTGCACTGGACAACTAATGGGACTGTTGAAAAATAAAATCATTTGACATATTCCATAAATGTATATTGTCTCATCTATGAACTTTTAGCCAAACCCCCGCCCACCACCAAACCCGGGTAATCTTAGGTTAAGGTATGTTGAGAAAATATGTTGAATAGAAAACACATTAAAACATGAGAAAATATCTGATTTTATCCTGAAATGTTTAAATGGATTGTTTCAAAAAAAAAAGGGGGCGCGGGGTAGATAGTTAAAAACAACCAAACAGTTTTTAAAATGAAACATTTTCTTTAATTTATCAATAAAATGGAGATGAATTCTAGCATCTATTCTAGGGATTTTTTTTTTTTTTTTTTTCAACACAAAGATGTTTCTTTTATTTTTTTGTCATGTTCATTTTAGCGAAAAAAAAAAAAAAAATCAATACACTTAAAAACATTTTATTAAAACATTTTATTCTTCAAATATGTAAAAATTCATATATCAATTAAGAATTTTATCAAATTACTGCACTTTAATATTGGTTAATAATTGGAATATTTCATAAACTGTCTCTTTAAAATTTGACAGCATTAAATCTGAAGATAATGAAATACATAAAAAGTCATTCATTTTCTAAAAATTACTTTTTAAAATTGTGAAGAAGAAACTAATTTTTATACAAAATCATTTTGCATAATTACTATGATTATCTAATATCAGTAAATAACTGCTGCATTTTTGTTTTTCAAAATTAAATTGTTTTAAATTAATTGTTAAAAAGCATATTGTGTTGATGAGTTTGATTTTACGGCATGTCAACATTGTTGGTTTATTTTATGCGGAGAGTTTTGTTTTTATTCAATTCTGATGGTACTCAATTTTTAAAAAATACATTTTTGTTCTATTTAACCTATAGATGGAACATTAAACAGGACTAATCACTCCCAAGTCATAGTGACCTGGGAGTAATGGTAATGAAGGGGTATTTCACATTCCTAGAGCTCAAAATTGGAACTTCACCATCATACCCAGAACATTAAGGCCTCAGCCACCACTTTCTAACACATATGATAAAAAGGGTTAAGCTACTGGATAGGGGCAATAGGGTTGGGACAATCAGAGGGGGGCTTCCGAACGACCGTCTAGCCTAAGTAAAGGATCAAAGTGGAAATGTTGCATGTGATGGGACTGCTCTGCTACCAAGCGGCATAAGTCGCCACCCACAGACACAAGATGGCACCCCATTGAGAAGAAGGGTGTTTGACCCTCTGCAGTGGTGCAGTCGATGTACTCTAAAGCAGAGTGTTTTAAACAACTAACTTTTTTTTTTTCTTTTTAAATGGAAACATTTTTTCTGTTAATTTCATTAAAATGGAATTAATTCAAAGCAATGTTTTGGGTTTTTTTTAAACAATGTAAAAGGGTTTTTTTAAAAGATTTTCAATTTGCTTGAAGATTGATTATTGGTTTGGTGGTTGGTTTTGGAAGGCTTCACAGATGCAACTGCAAAAGAAAACAAAGTAACTATGATGTTATTGTTTACACTTTGATTATTTCTTAATATTTCGAGATTTCAATTTCCAGGAATGATACTAAGACATTGGTTGGACAGACACACACATAAACACCACACAATACCCCATAACACTGACACAGAATTTGAAGGTAGACATCATCAGTCATACAATAGAATGGACAGGTAAAAACAAAACAAAACAAAATCACAACAAACAACATGCTAAACTCAGCTTGAGAAATCTTCTGAGAAGAGATCTTTATCTCGAATATTAAGAATAAATCAACGGTAAAAAAAAAACATCATAAGTTTACCTCATTTTTCTTTACATTTGCATTGCGATTAGCCTTCAAACCCACCACCAAACAACAAAGGTTTTTTGTTTTATTTTGCATATCAATTTGGAAAAATCAATCATTTGCAAAAACATTCTATTAAAAAAAAGAAAAAAATGAATAAAAACTTAATTGGGAAAGTCAATTTTTGAGAAAGACCATGTTGTAAGTTATCATCAGAATAGATTCTCAAAAAACCACACCCATACCTTAGTTTTAGTTTGTACCACGATTTGAGATTCATTTTATGAATGTAAAAAAAAAATGCGAGAGAAAACGGACTGAAAGGAATTAGACATGAAGAAATTCAGGACCAAACAGCTAACAAGAAAACTAGAATGAAAATTGAAAAGTTAGATTAGGAGAAATGATCTATATTTCTCAAATTGATATAGACACAGGGCAAGTGCACACGCACGTGTGCCGTACGTACACACACACGTATTATGTAGCAAATAAGCAGCACGTTATATCATCCAATAGTTAAGTTTATTTATAAAGAATAAATAAATAAATAATTGTTTGTACTTCAACAGTCTAGGCAAGTCTGCTGCAACCCTCTCCCTACTACGATGACAATTAATATCCCAGTTCCAGCAGGCAAGAAGAGTACAAAAATTAAGAGGAATTTTCTTGGCACATACGCAAACACTTTAGATGCTATTAAGTTCAGTCGATGACACTGGCATTAAAAAAATTTAAAAAAGAAAAAAAAAAAAAGAGGGGGGGAGATCGCCAGTAAGTCACCCCCACCCCACTATGTAATGCACTTCACCTTTCAAGAATCTAAAATTAAAAGGTTGTATACTAAATAGTTGCATTCAATCATAAGGAATTGGTTGACGGTTTCTTTGTTTAACGACATATCAACCTGCGTGGGTTATTTTATGCTAAGCTATCTTTGTAGAAGAACAGTAGTGGTATTAAGCTGGGAAATAATGTGAGTGTTCATAGTCCGGAAGTGAATGTAATAGCACGTTTAGACACTACATCATTGGGATATGTGTAGTTGTTGGGTTTTATGGCATGTCAACTCTTGTTGGGTTATTTTTTTCCGTAGACATTTGTTTATTCTTGTGGCCATGCAAGTATTTTTCACACTCATTTTTTATTTATTTAATCCATAGATGGGACCCCTAATAGGTATTACCAGTACAGGCCAGGGTGGGACCTGGAGTAATGGCTGTGAAGAGTACTGCCACACTCCCCAGCATATAGAAACGTCACACTAGATGCACTTACGCCCATACCCAGGGACCACCAAGGAATTAGGACTAACTTTTTTTAAGTTGAAATAACAATACTACTTACAACCCAAATCTTCAAATGTACTTTCGTTTTTTGTTGTATTTTTTTTTCTTTTAATTAATGGTATTTATTTGTTGTATTTTTGTGTGTTTTTTGTTATTGTTTTGTTTTTTTTGTTGAAAAAACTATAATAGACGAGTTAGAAATAGATTACATTGATTTTTATTGTGTAAGACATTACTTTCATTTCATATTTCAAAGAAATATGGTTTTAGAAATCCATTAATATTGATAATCTTATGAATTTCTAATTCCACATCATTTTTGCAAGTCTTACATGAAGCAGCAGAAGCTGTCTAATTCTGATTTTTGTTAATTTTTCAATATTCAAATAGAATATTTTCACAGCCCAACTAGATTTTTAAATAGGATTCAATTTCTAAAAATAAATTTTGAAAAATAAAAAAGTTCTCTCAAAAGTAGTTGTGTTTAACTTAAATTGTGAGGAAAAGTCATTTTCTGAGATTGTATAAGTGGATTTTAATCTTACAAATCAATCTTAACGCGATTTAGGAAACAAATTTCAACAATTGGATGAACTTTCAAACTCCATGAACTAGTTTTCATCTCCATTCTTTCTTTTAAAGCTTATAAAAATCAAAAAGAATTTGGAAGCTTGAAATTGTAAGGAAAAAAAAACAGAAAAAAAACGCAAAATCTTGTGACAAGGACTTCTTTGTAAGTTAAATCAATTAACGCGATGATTATTAACAATTACTCTTTAACCAGGCTGCTAATTTAAAACCGGATTAAACACTGCTAAGTGTAAAATTACAAGATTAAAAGCCTTCAGATGTAATTGGGAGAATGGGCAAATTTAGTTAAAGAGGTTTGACAAAGTATTATCACGTGAATGTTCCTTCAATAATAGTTTATCACAATGGCAAAGTATCTTTCAAAGAAGGGGGGTAGGATTACAGTTACTGTCAATAAGGGTAATTGACAACCAAAACGAGGGGTCAAGTAACAGCATGTGCTATGCCAACTAGGAAAGATATAAACTAATTCTTCTGCCTCCAGCTATGGGTCAAATAAGTAAAAAAAGGACAGACTGGGTTCTTTGTAACCTTGGTTGGCAACCAGGTTCTAGGAAAGAAAAACCTCCTGATTCAAGACAAGGAGATGGATGAGCTTGAGCTCCACCAGCACATCTCTTCCTAAGAGATGCAGACGTCGAGTAGTACTACAATCACACTGGGGACAAAAACCAGTTACTAAGGAAAATATACCTTTTTTCTTTTCCTTGTATATTCATACGTTAACAAACAATACATTCTGCCAAAAATAATATCAAATCTTTACTTTATTGAAATCTCAAAAATTATGAAATTACTGTAGAGATAAAGCCATCCGAAGGTAAGGATAAAATAATAAATAAAGAAGGGACGTAGTTTAATAAAGATTAATAACTAGATCCTTATTAAGGCGATTAGAGAAATCTACAGTAAAACTCATTTCTGGTTCTAAAACAATTGGGGATGTAATTATTTGAATATAATAAGCACAGAACTAATCATTGGAAAAGCGTTTCTTAACAACAGACTACATCACATACATTCTGGTCTGGCAGGACACAGTTTTTTTTAAAATAAATTGAAAATCTTTTTTAAATATTACTGAAAGAGGATCGCGAAAGTTACATATTCTAGGCTATTACGCAGTGGTGCTACATATCTCAAGAGAATAAAAATAAAGGTCAACAATAAGAAAAGTGTTGCATAGACAACGCTGCTCATGCTGTAATAGCAGAGCAGGAGACAAACCTAACATAAAACACTATATTAGCATTAATCAAGTTTCATAGTGTGTAACACAAACCTCAGACAGGAGCGTTAGTTAATTAATAATATTCAGAATATAATTTTGAAAAACGCATCCGATTTTTATAATACAATGATAAAAAAGGGTGGGGTTCCAGTTTGGAAAGATATGGTATATCATAGTTCGAGAGTTTTGTCTAAGTCAGTAATCCATACAATCATGTACACAACTATCATAGATAATACAATAACGATTGGTAAACTAAAGAGAAAGGGATTTATATAATTCAGCCAAGTAGAGATCAGAAAGCAGTATCAAATTGACAGTTAAATTATCTAGAATCTAACAGTAATCTTCAAAAGGGAACTTAAAGAAGACATTAAGAAAATAAGGGGGGGGGGGTAAATTTGGTAGGGAAAATTGGTAATTGTCTAGTCTACAATTCTATTTCATATACCTTTTTAAATAAAAAAGATGGAGATTTTTTTTCATTAAAACATCAAGGTGAAGATGAAAATGTTTGAAATTTTATATCAGGTGAGATTTAGAATTCAAATAGATGGAACAGGTAGAGCAAAAAGATGAAAAGAGTGCATGTGATGTAAGGAAATGCGTTGCGTTGTTTAAAAAGTAAACCTTTTTTTTTTAGGGAATATTATGAGATAAAAAAAGTCAAGAACTGCTTTAAAACGAAGAAAAAATATGTTTTTGAAAAAGATTCACACGTCGGAGTTATTTCAAATTTGCCCTACATCACTGTGTCAAATTCTACTTGTGTGTGTGGTGCGTCGTGTGAAAAAAAGATTGCCGACCATTTTGTCAGGTCTTTAATCATAAAATTCATTTTTCATTATATTACATATGAGTAGTTAGGATACAAATATTAGCGAATTCATGACCACTGTGTTTCAACTTGAAGTGTATAGAGACATTTTGTGGAAATAAATCAATTTTTGCTACAAGCAAACATACTTAATTACTGTTGCCACTGCCAATGGTAAATTGAAAAATAAATTTAAATCAAAATAATGGTCTGATGAAGAATCACAGGAGGAAGTATATGACAGGACAAAACTTCAAATTAATAAGGAATACACACTGCATTAAAAAGAGAAATAGGAAAAAAATTAGAAGTTATAAATGATGACTATCAAATGGAATCTCATACAAATACCCCCGTCCCCTCCCACTGAAATTAATGAAAATAAAAAAAACCCCGTTCACTCCAAAATAGCACTCTAATGAATGATTTTCTAAATGATCTTTTAAATTTTCTCCTTAAACATGAAGTCATTTTACTGGAGTGAAAATGCCTCAATGACTTGTTTGTTGATTGAAATCTCCAGACCATTGTCCAGCAGTTATGTATTACGGTTTAACCCCCCCCCCCACATCACACAACACACAATTTCGGGGTATTTTCAAATAAAAATCATTATGATTCATTCACAAGAAAGTGATGGTTTTAAATGTCAAGAGATAAAAAGGTTCAAAGTTGTTGAAACCAAAGACGATCAAACTTCGTACTTCAGAATATTTCAAGATTTATATTCACTGTCGCCATTTTTGTGGAAAGACGTAATAACATAAATTTTGAAATAAGATTCATGAAGGATGAGGTTAATCAATATATTATGAATATTATGTTGACGTTAAAATGTCGTCAAGTTTATATCATTAATAGATTCTATAGTAATTGCATGCAGGACAGTTTCAAATTATTGCTGATGTTGGTAATATCCATGTTTGAATAGCATTTTGTTTTAAGCCAATACGTTACTATTTAAAGAAAAAACAATATGTGATGGAACATTTCTTGTGTATACCAGAAAATCTTTTGGTTAGACTGTTACGTAATTTGATTAAACCGTACAAATGATGAAACAACTTGATCATCCAGAAATGGACATGTCTTATATGATGTGGGAAAGATTCATAACTCAGCTGATTTGTATTAGCAAATATTATCTTACTACTCTCAATCCTTATTAATCGAGATGTGATTAGGGGGAGATAGAGTAAGGAGTATTATAGAGAGAGAAAGTAAAAGAAAGAAGAGAGAAAGTAAAAGGAAAGAGAGAGAGAAAGTAAAAGAAAGAGAGAAGCGAAAGTAAAAGAAAGAGAGCAGGGACGAGAAAGTAAAAAAAGGAAAGAGAGAGAGAAGTAAAATAGAATAGGAGAGAGGGAAGAGAGAAGGAGTAGAAAGAAAGAAGCAGACGGAAAAAAGTTTTTAATTTAATTCAAGTCTGCAACGCAAGAAAAGGAAAGAAAGAAGAAAAAGTAATTAACGGAAATTTATTATTTTATAAGGAATTGGTTAGAAGAATGGAAGGAGTGAGAACAGAACTTGGATATCAATTTTGGATTTTTATCACTTTAATCAATAGGAAATCGGTAATGTACATGAGAAACTTTTAAATTAAGGTTCGCCGGTTATTTATGAAAGGATCGTGTTTGGCTGCCGACTGAAGCAAAAGTAAAGATAATTAGCAAAAAGGTTTTGCTTAATTTTATGCCAACGCGACTTATCAAAAAAAGAATTACTTTACTGTTGTGCTTATATAGATAAATAAATCAGCAAAGTTCCAGTATAAGAATAATAAAGCAAAGATTCGAAAATACGAACTTAAAAAAAGGGAACAATAACCAAAAAGTCCCAGTGCTCATAAAATCACACGTGTGTAAATTTTAACTGGATTAAATAATGGGAGGGTAGATGATTAAAAAATACAACTGGAAGAAAAAACATTGGAATAAACTAGTAGTTATAAGCTAGTAAAAACATAAATAATTACTACTAGCGTTAGGTGCTTCCATTTAGGTCCTCACTGGGTGTCCCACACTCTAAACTTAGTAAAGTAACCAGTTGCCTCAGGATGATGATAAATGATAATAAATAAATATAAGGTGGATATTTTCTATCTAAGATATAAGCATGTAGGGTCTATAAGACCTAATCAACTATTCTTATTATTTAAATAAACCCTCATCTTATTCTCCACGTAGATAACTGTAGTATTATCTGTATCAGTCCTATCAATTCATCTATGCCAAAACCTTGTCTTAAAGCCGCGAGTTACAGGAGATGAGGGAACAGTAATCATTCGACAGTGGTTAATCGTGATAGATGGTAGTTTATATTATCCAGTGAACCTATGACATATCGCCCTGTTGACTACAAAAAATTAAATGTAGCATTGTTGTGTTTTGCTAACTTTTGTTTCGGTGTGGATAAAGTTGTGTCATTCATGACCCCGATGGTGTATTTATCTTTGTTAGCAGGCGAATTGTTCGATGAGATTTAGAATTTGTTGTATTCATTAAACAAAAAAAGTATTTGGTGTAAAAGAGAACAATTTTCCCTCGGTAAATTCGCTCTAAATAAAATAAACCACAACGTGGAGACCACCTCATTTTTATCAATGGATGTCCGTGTTTTTGGGGCAAGATAATATGTTTTTATTTCTTGCAGAACGCTGACCAACCTGTATCCGTGTGAGCCCTGTTATTTTAAACACATACTAGAGATATCAGGTTTTCGGTGATTTCTTTATCTCATTTACGAGAATAAGAAAATAGTGAGTTAAGTATTGTAAAAATAATGGGGCAAGAGAATAAAAAATTTATTGGCAAAAACACGGACATAAATGAGGGTTCAGTTATTTTATGGTAGGGAATATTACGAGGAAAATTGTTCTATTCTTTACCAAAATGGTTATAGAGTTCAATGTTTGAAAGCGAGAATTAGTCTTGTTTTTTCATCATTAATATTAATAACAGAGAGAGTGAGTGGTGTCCACACACAGGCGCAGCACAAAGAGTCGTCATCGCAATATTTGCTTGAATCCATTTCATAGTCAAAAAGCCCAGACAACTTTCCCTACCATAGCACCGGTCTCCACTCTCTTCTCTCTACTGGCCAAGAAGTCTCCAGGCGGGATGCTTTATTATCCCAACAGTAAAACCGTCACTATCATCATCATGGGAGGAGACAGCAGTCTCTGTCGTAGGAGCTAACTTGCCGTTCCACCTGTTAACAACAGAAGAAGAAAATTTCACTGTTCCCCTAATTTTAATAACACTACAAATTGATAACTATCACTCACAAATATTATAACATTTTAAAAAGAACATAAAAACAAAATAACATTGGGTAAGAAAGACGTAAAGGAACATTTTTGGATTTTCTTAAATAAAATAAAGACTAATAATACATTGTTTTATTTTATTTTAGTTTTTTTTTTTTAGATACAATTTAGCCTCTTTGTTAAATTAAATATAACTTTGAAAAGATTTGTAACAACAGTCCATAAATACAATACGACAGGACGCGACAAATAACCCTAAATAGTATATCCTTGTGTATAGGAAAAAAAACAAGGCGTGTAATATTTGCTCAAAGTTACTCGCACTACCTACGCAAATATAAATCGGAGTAATAGCATAATAATCACTTGGCCAAAGGAATTATGTGTGTGTGTGTCGTGTCAGTGTGTGTGTGTGTGTGGTGTAGTAGATATGCAAAGGAGTGCGTCAAATACCATAGAAAGCGTAGCGAAGGGTAGTAGTACCATCCGTTGACATCATAGGGTATTGATTGAGCTCTTTTAGAACAGGTCTTCATGATTTTTAAATAAATAAATTATTCTTTGGCACTATTATAATTACGCATTACATAAGTCGTATTAGTATTATAACCGATGGTTATATACAAGACTTACAGAATAAAACAGGAGTTATTATAATCTAAAACGAAGAGTTAACATGCGCATAAAGTAGTTAGAAATAAATTCCTGTGCGACAGGTCGCCTCAATTTTTACTACAGTTAATGTTTTTGTTTGACGAATTAACTGGATCGCGAATGAGGAAGGTGTGATGCAGTCAATGTTAAACCTAAAATGTTGATGGATTATGCAGGATCTGTATAGGCGTTGAGCGACTGATGTGAAGGCAGAGATCTCTTATTGTGTGTCAGTTATTAATAATCTTTCGTGCGTGACTGTGTAGTGTAGTTTTATTGTGTTTAGCTGCGGTGGTTGGCATTCTCTAAGGTGGGAGATTAAACATTAGCACGTGAACTGACTAAAAACACTCGCTGGGGATGAGCACGAGTATACTGAGGTCACCTTAGATGTCTGGGTATCGTACGGGTCGAGAAAAGATGATGGACTAGAAAAAAACAAAGTGGGAGCTCGATTACAGATTAACAAAGTAGCATCACGCAAAGGTGTGGAAGATTACAATTATTTTTGAGCTTAAGTAATGAGAACCACTGTCAGGTATCACGGTTTCACCTCATCGGCGGCCGCCAACTGCCATTTCTAGATCCATATCTAAGAACAAGCGCACACACTTAACATAATTCCAATCTATTAGACGTCTCCCAAGGAGTGGTGTAACTATTTTTACGGAGACGACTTGAAGGAGCAGATGGCGATCTATAGTTATATGAGATGAAGAGATTGTTCTTATTTTTTTTTAGGATAAAAATCATTACGGTAGATCGAACTCTGCGGTCGTCTTAATTAACAGGATCTGATCAGTATAGCAGCTTGGAAAACGTAAAAACTAGAGATCGGGGCGGTATGGGGGCGGGGGCTGGGGGGGGAGCAGAAGATTATGAAAAAAAACAATACGGAATATGAGATTTACCGAAAAGAATCCCACGCAGTAAGTCCAAAAAAACACGAGAAACAACAATTGGCGGCTGCGTTTGTTAATCGTTGAGTGCGAGGCATGTAACGATCTCCGTTGTATGAATATAGCATATGGATCAATGATATCGCCGCATTCAAAGTCAGTGGAGGCTTTTGGGGTTAATATTGTTTGTGTCGGTTTTATTTTACGCGACAATCAACACTTACCAGGATGGTCATTTATGTCGGCAAGTTTTTCAAATATGTCAAATTAATTCTGTGAAGTGATTACATCGGCTTTACGTGTTTGGTGTACTGCTCATTCTTTTTTTATATATATATTGAACGACTTTTCCTATTTAATCCTCACACGGATGGGTTATATTACTATTGAATTCAGCAAGCCTACCGACCTTGGAGAAATTTTAATCGGGGACGGGGGAGGGGGAATACAAGGACATGGCGAGTTAAAGTACTGATGGGAAATATATGGCGTAAAAATAGTGTTCACTGATGTGGAAGAATAGTTTCATTGAGGCAGGGTGTGGTGGGGGCATGTTACATTGTTTCTTCAACAAGGTTCTTAAAATAGAATCATAATGAGTCTCCAACGACTGCTAAGATGAAAAAGAAAAGAAAAAAATGAAGGGCGGGCCTGGCAATTTTAGGGTTAAGGTATTTCAAACGAATTGTGATAAAACAAAGTATTGATAAAACAAGAAAAGCCACCTGCATCGAAAATAAAAGGATTCCGGATTTTCTGTTAATCATCTAGAGGACTTTTTAAGGAAGAGGCGTACTGTAGCCCGGTTCCGTCAAACATAGACAAGACCTACTTTTAGGCGATTATTTAGGCGGTCCTCGTCAGTAAAATGAGAGACAAGTCTATTTTTATGCTTATGTTGTTACTAATCCGCTGTAAATCTTTTATTATAGAAAGCAAAGTAATTGTTAATAACGCAGATTTAATACGATAAGTTAATTTATTAACTTCATATTATAGTTTTATGAAAAGTATAAAGATACAAAAAATTCTTCTAAAATGAAAGAATAATAGATACCCGTACCGTCAATGCAAACAATTTTTTTTTTTTTTTTTTTTTTTTTTTTTGTAATTCAAAGAAATGATAAAGGGTAAATGTTTGACTAATCATGAATTTTTATAACAAAGTGGAAAAAATGTCATTTTCTAATCCAATTGGCTAAAACAAATTTGTAACCCTAAGCACTAACAATGAATTCTTGTTGATATTTAGGGAAATGGGGATATTTTTTGTTTTTATCCGGTTCCAAGGAGAACACTAGATACGTGTAAAAAAGGTATATTATGACGATTGACCTTTTAATAGAATTAGAGGAAAAAGACGCGCTTTTACAAACACAGAAATGAACCTGACGGCGATGCAGCTTTTTAAGTTAAAGTAACCGCGGGTCTAAAGCTAGACTATTCGGGTTTTTTGTTTAAGAGGTATTTGGGTATGTTAAAACAAATTTTCTCATTGTTTGAGAAAGAAAACAATGCATTGCAAATTTCAAGATTTGTTATAGTGGGTTTTTGTGTTGTGTTGTTTGTGTGGTTTTTCAGACTGCATGGAGGTTTAATGATTATTCGGTGTTTTAAAAGATGTAGTTATTTCATATAGTTATCGTTGAAGGTCTTAGCAGTAGATCAATGGTGAATCAATTAAAAGAGAACTGGAATTTACTTTGATCATATAGGAATGTAGGCAAGATGAGGTGTTATAGGTTTAGAATCAGGCATGTAGTTTCACCCAAGGTATTCGTTGTGGCATATTCATGGTTTGAGTTACTTGTCTATATGAATATTTGACGAAGGCAGAGCTGGGCTCAAGAGAAGTGGACAGTCATAAGAGAGAGAGAATGGAAAAGGGACACTTGTGAGTGAGCTCTTACATAATAGCATAATACACTACATAGCATATCGTTTCCATTGAGGTGTAGAGTCGAAGATGAGATAGGGAAGTAGGCCAAACCAGACATGGGCTAGTGGACAATAGGAAAAGGAAAACATGTCAACGTGTACTTGCAAGTTTGTGGGGCTTATGCAAGATTACGAGTAAGGATGTAGGTTTTAGAAGTAAAGCATTTACTAGCTTCCAAGCTAGGGGCTTAAGCAGTACTAGTATATCCATTCGTTGGCGTCGAGCGGGAGGATGTCGCGGGGGGGTCGACTAAAGAACCTGGAGGAGGGGTTGTTTGATTTATCGAAAAATGTAACATGTTTTCATATATGCCGATACAGTACACTTTCTTATATATCTTTTCTTTTTTTAAGGTATCTCACATCGAAATAAAATCTTTATGATAAACTCGTTCGAAGTATACGTGTTGACAGAATACAAAATGCGTTTTTTTTCTCTATTTTCGAAGGAAGCAACGGAGTCAATGAGCATATGAAGACGGATGGACCAGGAGGTATGGATTTAGAGGGACAGATGAGGTGGGGATATTGGGTGGAGTATTGTAGAATGATATTTTGACGCTCGGGGAGGGGTGGGGTATTAGGGGAGAGTGTGGAGGAATATTAAGGGGAGTTTGTAGATGATATTGGGGGAGTTTGTTAGATTGATATTTGGGAGAGGGTTGGAGGATATTGGAGAGTTTTGTGGAGGATATTAGGAGAGTTTGTAGATGATATTGGGGGAGATATTAGGGGAGGAGGTTGGGGGATTATTGGTGGATGTTTCTAGATGATATTGGGGGAGGCATGGTGAAGGATATTAGGAGAGTTTTGTATAAAGGTGATATTTAAGGGAGTTTGTAGATGATATTGGGGAGAGGGGGTGGGGGATTATATTGGGGGAGTTTGTAGATGATATTAGGGGAGATGGGGAAGGATATTAGGGGCGTTTATAGAGATAGATATTTGGGGAGGACAGGGATGGAGGGATAATTAGGGGGTTTGTAGATATTAGGCGAGGTAAAGGTAATAAGGAATATTGTGGGAGTTTTTAGAGGATATTAGGGCGAGGGGTGAAGGATATTGAAGAGGAAAGAAAACATTGAAGAAAAAAGAGAAAAAAAAAAAAAACAGAATTTAGCCTTTCCCAGCATTTTTCCTAATTTATAAAGATTCAAATAATTAAATTTGAAGGGCCAACTTCAATAAATTAAAATTAAATTACGAAAATGAAACACAAGCTGACAATAGTGGAAATAAATAATTTAATGCATAATTAGCGAGTTCTTGTGGGTTCAGATATAAATTAAAACAGAATTTAAACATAAACATTCATATTGATAAAAATACAAAAACAGACAAACCTTGAATATATTATCATATAATATTGGACGTGTTGTCCTCATCTTTTATTGTGTAAGGAAACAGTGTTTTCAGACCACTGTAACGCACGGGCGTCCGTTTTGTTTTGTTTTGGTTTTTGTATTACCCGTTAAAATAAGTAATTTTCAGACGAATTACCCATGAACACGTGTTGTGTTTTATAACACAAAGATTGAGGACAACAGTCCGAAATATAATTATTCATATTAAGAAGCATATCTCATAAATACACATAACAGGATTCTGACACAAGGTCACAAGTGTGGGGCATCCAGTGAGGTTCGAAACGGTCGGTTGTTTAGTTGTAATAGATCTGAAGAGAGTAGCTTTTGCCTAACACCATTACAACATACCAACGGGATTCATTGCATTTAATTTATATTTTTAAATGTCATTTTATTCCAACCGTTCAACACAACGAGTAGGATTTTGACACAAGGTCACATACACAAGAATGAGACATCCAGTTGAGTCGACGCACTCACTATTGTTTCAGTGTAATGGATCTGCGAGACTAGATTTTGCTAACGCACTAACAGGTCATTTCCAAATATTTGTGAAATAAACTTCTTTTTTTATTTTTTTTTAAATTTTGCTTCATAAATCAAAAACCAGGTATTTATTGATGTGCGTAAAATATCATAATTTCTGATCATCAATCAGAAAGAGTAATCATTTCATTTCATTCAATTCATTTATTTGTCTGCTTGCATCTTCCCCCCCACCGCCCATCTCCCTTATTGTGTTTGTTCTGTTTGTGGTCTGTGGTGAATGCATGTCAGTATAAAAAGCGACCATGTTTTTCTTGTTCTTCTGTTCTTCTTACAATAGTATCTTGGGAAATCAGTTCCTTTAAGAAATACACATTTCCTGCTAGAGAAATATTTGGATATAAAAATTCCTATCAAATGGAGAACTGAATAATAAATACAGACAGTATTTTTTAATAATAATTATTGTCATTGTTTAATAACAAGTATTAGAGCAGTATAATTTTAATCTGGGTTAAAAAAAAAAAAAAAACTTTTTTGTTAGCACTTTTAAAATAAAAGATTCTTCATAGTCACCAAATAATTTTACACAATTACAGTACATTTAAGAAACTATTTTTTATTATTTGGAATATTTTGACCTATTGTCCTCATATTTATTGTTATCTGTACAAGTTTCGGTCGATGTGTCCTCCACAGCCTCTTTTCAGGTATTCTCTTGTCGACTCCGGGGAGCAGCTTCTCAACATCGGGATTTCTTTTGGACTAGGGAAACCTTCTTCGTTCCCGAGTTCGAGAAAGGCTCCCTGGTCCGATAAGAAATACTGAAGAAGGCCAGAGAACACATCAGGCTGAAAAGCGTTGTACAAGATAACAATAAAGATGAGGACAATAGTCTGAAAATAATCCAACAAAATAAAGATTTATCAAACCTCATTAAATTCAGTGATTTAGAATTATAGTTAGAATAATTTGTACTAATTTCTTTTAGATAGGCTGTAATAAATTTAGGTTTAGATTTTTCAACAGACCTGCTCGACGGAGAGAATTTTAAGTTTGACAAGAAACACCTGAAGAAGGACGCGTAGGCACTTGGCCGAAACCTTAAGGTGTATATAACAATAAAGATGAAGGTACAACAGTTTTTGAAAAATATCTAAATAATAGCTAAGTAGAAATAATCAATTTTTGATAATGTAAGTAATTTGATCGGAGAGTGAGGGATTTTATCCTCTTTTCGCTAGCACTAGACCTAGGGATATTTTTTGCCAAGGTGTGAGTGCCACAACTACAGTCCAGCTCAAAAAATGGTTTACTGCAACAAAATCAGATTATCAACCTGTGTTACTATGCACAAATTGGCAGGACTTGGTATCAAACCTGGAACCTTGCATCCCTAGGGGCGAGATGCCTTACCGATTGAGCTAAACAGTCCTTCCTAATATATTCCAGAACCATAAAATGAATAACTTTGATATGATAAATGTAATTATAAGATTATTTCATAACCTAGATACTAATATATCTATGCTTAATGTTAGAAAATTTATTTTTTTAAAATCTATAATTAAAAGAAAAATTGGTTTGGTTTGGGCATATCAACCCTCAGTGGGGTTATTGTAATGCCGACAAAGTTTTGAAAATAAATTCATTCTTAATGGATACTCAATCTTTATAAACATTTTTTCCTATTTAATTCCAAGTAAGATGGGACCCTAACAAGGTATTAATCACTCGGGTCAGAATGGTACCAGGGAGAATGAGGGGTGCACCACATTCCCCAGACCTCGCAGAATGGAACGCGATGTACGATGG
>CM042155.1:132189-249689 GCA_023376005.1 Doryteuthis pealeii
ATAGAGAGAGATCCGGTTCTCGTTCGATCACTGCAGTTAAGCAAGCGTAGCGCCTGAGTAAGTACTTGGGGAGATGGGTGATGACCAGCTATGGGAACTCAGGTACTGTTAGTCAATATTTAATTTTTCAAATTTGCTGCGTTAATTCCGTAAACTTTTAAGCTTCGTAAAAGAGAGTTTATAAAGAGTTTCACAAATTTTCGCCTAGCTTTCGGCTTACGGTCAAAGCACGCTGAACACACCGGTCTCTGCGTATCGATCACCGCAGTTAAAGGCAGGTAGGCGGGCCTGAGTATTACTTGATGGGTGACCGCTTGGGAACTCCGGTACTGTAAGTCATTTATTTTTTCACAAAAAAATTTTGCTGCGTTATTACTCGTAAACTTTTAAAGCTTCGTAAAAGAAGTTTTAAGAGTTTCAAATTTCGCTCTAGCTTTCGGCTTACGGTCAAAGCACGCTGAACAATCACCGGTTCTCGTTCGATACACGCAGGTTAAGCAGCGTGGCGCCTGAGTAGTCTTGGATGGGTGACCGCTTGGGACTCAGTACTGGTAAGTCAATTTATTTTCAAAATTTGCTGGCGTTATTACTGCGTAAAACTTTTAAGCTTCGTAAAGAAGTTTAAGAGTTATCAAATTTGCGCCTAGCTTTCGGCTTACGGTCAAAGCACGCTGAACACAACCGTTTCGTTCGAGTCACGCAAGTTAGCAAGCTAAGCGCCTGAGTATAGCAAACTGAATATTGTATGATCAGTATTTTGGATGTACTAGTATAACTGAATATTGTATGATCCAGTATTTGGATGTACTAGTATAACTGAATATTGTATGATCCAGTATTTGGATGTACTAGTATAAATGAATATTGTATATGATCCAGTATTTGGATGTACTAGTATGAACTGAATATTGTATGATCCAGTATTTGGATGTACTAGTATAACTGAATATTGTATGATCCAGTATTGGATGTACTAGTATAACTGAATATTGTATGATCCAGTATTTGGATGTACTAGTATACTGAATATTTTATGCCAGTATTTGATGTACTAGTATAACTGAATATTGTATGATCCAGTATTTGGATGTACTAGTATAACTGAATATTGTATGATCAGTATTTGAATGTACTAGTATAACTGAATATTTTATGATCCAGTATTTGGATGTACTAGTATAACTGAATATTGTATGATCCAGTATAGGATGTACTAGTATAACTGAATATTGTATGATCCAGTATTGGATGTACTAGTATAACTGAATATTGTATGATCCAGTATTTGGATGTACTAGTATAACTGAATATTGTATGATCCAGTATTTTGGATGTACTAGTATAACTGAATATTGTATGATCCAGTATTTGGATGTACTAGTATAACTGAATATTGTATGATCCAGTATTTGGATGTACTAGTATAACTGAATATTGTATGATCCAGTATTTGGATGTACTAGTATAACTGAATATTGTATGATCCAGTATTTGGATGTACTAGTATAACTGAATATTGTATGATCCAGTATTTGGATGTACTAGTATAACTGAATATTGTATGATCCAGTATTTGGATGTACTAGTATAACTGAATTATGTATGATCCAGTATACAACAGAATCAGTGGTTCTCAACCTTTTTAACCCATGGACCCCTTTTCCTCTTTTCTTTGATGGATCTTCATAGCCATTCCACACAGAGGTGGATATTCATCACGAAAACAAACATTTAAGGTCACTGCCTGCTACCTGAGAAAAGACGGGTGATTTGTCACCTCTGTGTAAATTGGTAATTGTCTGGCGCAAACTGTATTTGGATATACTAGTATACTGAATATCGTATGATCCAGCATACAACAGCTGTCCAGCAAGGACCTACATCAATAAACTCTGTGCAGATTCTGGATACTGCACAGAGGACCTCCCGGGGGCGATAACCAATAGGGATGGTAGGCGCGAGATTGTCATGGATAACCGCCTTCGGGCTGCCAGTGTGATGATGACGATGATGAATTCAACTGAAACAAAATAGTAAGATATTTTGTTGTATAGCACTTCTCTTCTTACCACCTTATAGTAAATAAAGTAAAGTCGTCGGGACGCCCTAATGTCGGTATCAGCCAATCAGCGAGGGAGTCTATCCCCTTTTCAATAGCGCTAGACCAGGAGATTGTTTTTTTGCGTCTGAGGTGGAGCGCCACACCTACCATCAGCTCCTCGCTTTACCACACAGTTCCCTGTGCTACTCATACGCTGAGTTGGCGAGGAGGGCCGGTATCGAACTAGGAACCTTGTGGTTTCTAGCCGAACGCTCTATCGACTGAGCTAACCACCTTATAGTACTTAGCTTCTATCTTCTTGTGTTTCTTTTCTGCTGGCCGGACATGTCTGCTATCTCTTCTATGTTGGGCTGATTCCCTCTCTGTTCTTCTGGTCTGCTCTCTTGGGACTTCTTGGATCTTCTTCATCTCTATGTTTGTTGTTGTTTTTAGTAATGAACACAAAGATTTGGGTTAAATCGAAATTAACGGACCTAAATTCCCCATTGTATATCACTCCTCCGAAAGAAAAAAAAAATACCAAAATTCACCGAATTTAATGAAATTTTCAGTGTTGATATATTAATAAATAAAAGATATAATGCACCAGTTATTTTATTTAATAAACTTTTACATATTTCAGGACAGTTAACTTTGAACCACATATCTTTGAGAATCTGTGTTACACCTCAAAGATACATGGTTCAAAGTTAACTAACCTGAAAAAATGTAAAAGTTTTTAAATAAAATAACTGGTGCATTATATCTTTTATTCATTAATATATCAACACTGAAAATTCCATTAAATTCGGTTAATTTTCTGATTTTTGGTATTTTATCTTTTGGGAAGGTGACATACGATAGTGGAATTTAGGTCTGTTAATTTCACTTTAACCCATTCAGTGTTATAAATATGGAAAAAAAGTCAGAGTACAATTATGCATGGGATGTTTATCCACCTTGATATATATATATATATATATATATATGATTAAAAGTTGAGGAACAAAAATGGATAAAACACAAACAATTTCGATCAATTAATATGGTTGAATTTAGGTCCATGTTCAGAGAGGATGTTAAATCAAGATCATTATGCTTTTTACATATTGAACTATTTTGCAATAGTTCTTAAGCAAACATATGAAATGTTGTAATAATTAAAATATCATACAGTGGTATATCCACAGGTAGTTAAAAATTCCCGGAGTCTCTCTAAAATGCTGATGATACAATTGAAATGCCTAATAAATTAAACTTAGTGAAGATATTTTTTGATTTTGTGGCCAACGATTTTTATAGGGTGTTTTGCCACTACCATTCACATCCATACATTAACATTAACACATACCTACACATTTACACATTTTAAACCCTTTTTCTGTTGTTGTTGTTGGTAACTGACTTGTTCCTGCGACCCGGGTAATTGGATAGGACATGTGGTTGTACACGTTTCTTGAATATTAGCCCATTTGAATTCTTAGTTTCACTATTCTTTCATGCTTAAAAAAACCCAGTACATTTATGTTTTATAACTTTGTCATCTACACACACACACACACACACACACATATATATATATAATGGGCCGGGTTAGCTCAGTCGGTAGAGCGTTCGGCTAGAAACCACAAGGTTCCTAGTTCGATACCGGTCCTCGCCAACTCAGCGTATGAGTAGCACAGGGATCTGATGATAGGTGTGGCGCTCCACCTCAGATGCAAAAACAATCTCCTTGGTCTAGCGCTATTGAAAAGGGGATAGACTCCCTCACTGACTAGCTGATACCGACATTAGGCCGCCCCGATGACTTTACTTTTTACTTTATATATATATATATAGCACTAATAGCCATGGGAAAGGTATGCATCCAACTACTCTCCCTCCAGCTATGGATAAATAGTAGCGCAAACTGGGCCCTTTAACCTTGGTTAGGTAACCAGTCTAGGAGAAGGAAAACTGAATTAAAACCTGTTAAACTCTGCATAAGAAATTGACCTTGTTTTGCATCCTGCTTGTGCTGAGGAGTTGGTGTATATATCTATATATATATATATATATATATATATATATGATGGACTTTCCCGTCGATTTCGACGTATGAGTGTTCATACAATGAACATCCACACAGTGATTGGGGTTGGTGTATATATCTATATATCTATATATATATTAATTATTAAAGGAATGAATACAATAGAAACCTACTTAAGTTTCACCATAAGGATCTTCAGGGTTAAATCCACTGAATTAATCGAGGTACCGATTAATTGCAGCCGATCACATGTGTGTTCATTGAATAAGATGTTACGTTATGGTGAAACTCGAGTAGGTTTCTATTGTATCCATTTCTCTAATAAATTTGCTCTACTTTGTATTGAGCACTTTGTATTTGTTATATCGCTGACTTAACCCCTGGATTTTGTGCACCTCCAACGATCGTGCGCATATTCACTGGTAAGCCCCCTTTTATCTATATAAATACATATATATATATATATATATATATATGTATATAGATATAGATAGATAGATAGATATGCACTTGTAATTGTATGGAGGATAAAGAAGGTCCTCAATAGAAACATTCCCACTACTTATCTGGTCTATTGGAGATATATAAATATATAGGTGTGTGTGTGTGTGTGTGTGCATGTGTGTGAATTGCTTTATTTTGTCAGATGATCACTGTCTGCCTCTTGCTTAGTCACCCATATCTACTGTGGTGTCACGCCCATGTGCTCTGAGGTGTCTTGTAAGATCAGCTGTTGACTTAGATGACTTAAAAGCACACATGGCTGATATTGTTCAAATTACTTAGAGGAGCCATTGAATCTACCTGTGGAATTGCCTCCTTCTCAATTCTCAGGTGTCTCTTCAATCTCACAATTGTTATGCACACCTTGACACATAATTAGACACAAGGTGTTTTTATAAACATTTTTAGACCTTACTGTTTTTGAGCTGTAGTTTTAAGTTATATACATTGCTTTTTTATATAGAGACTAGCTGTATATTCCTAGCCTTGTCTGTGTTATATAGTATCCACTAATAATAATCCACTAATCTTATTATAATGGAGATTGTGTGTTTTTCTGTCTGTAACCGAAACTATATTCCTACTCAAGTCACAATTCTCTTAGTTATTGACATCACATTCTCTATGATTTTATTTTTATCTAAACCTCAATTATTAATAAAATTGTCTTACATTATTAATACTGTTAACTATGTCTCCATACTGACAACATGCAATTATATTTATATATACAACAAAATAGCGGTTTACAGTGTGAACGGGAAGGCTAATTTGCATATTAATATTAAAAAATCGAATTTAATAAATATGTGCTTAGTATTATTGATTTCTAACTGTTTGGTTTTATTTTAATGAATATAAGCAAAAATCTCTTCAATGAATCTTAAATGAAATTCATTAACAAGATAAAATAACTGTCATTTTATTCTTTACTTCCTCTTATAACTAAATACTTAAATTAGAAAAAATAACAATGAAAGATGAAACTGATGGAAGAGTAAGTTTCAGTTGTTCCATTTTTTATTATACTCCCTCTGTTTTAAATATTTTATTATACTCCATCTGTTTTAAATCTTTTTATCTGTATTCTTATTTAGTTTCATTAGCCTTTCTAATTTAATACAATATTTTATTACATTAAAACTTAAATACTTGCACCCGGAGGGTGCATATATTTGCTAGTATATATAATATATATAATATATATATATACAATATATATATATAATGTTATTTTTGGGGGATATGTGCTTAATTGAAGTCATACCTAATTTTTGAAAATTAATTAGTTAATAATTAATGAATTTAGGCAGGCATATGTGTTCAAATGTAAGGCTAAACAAATCGAGAAAATGTCAATCCCTGAATGTACATTTCGACCTATTAGGTCTCATCAGCAAGGTTATAGACAGGGGAGACTGCTCCGTGTGTGACTTGAAACCTTGACTGCCTTGCTGATGAGACCTAATAGATCGAAATGTACATTCAGTGATTGACATTTTCTCGATTTGTTTAGCCTTACATTTGAACACATATGCCCACCTAAATTCATTAATTATTAACTAATTAATTTTCAAAAATTAGGTATGACTTCAATTAAGCACATATCCTCCAAAAATTGTCGGCTAAAAGCCGTATCAAATAAACACATTGTTTATTTACGTACTCTCATATAATGTTGTATAAGTCTTCACGCATGCTTCTAAATTATTTAGTTAAGAATTAATGGAAAAAATGAACGAATGAATGAAGTAAAAAATAAATGGAATAAATGAAAAAGTCTTTTCCAAAGGACCTCTCTCAAAAGAAAAAAATTTTTGAGAGAAGTCCCTAATGGAAAAGCCTTCTTTATGAGAGAGGTCCTTTGGAAATGATTTTTTCATTTATGGCCCTTAAGCATCACAGGTTGCCATCCACGGCCAACTGGTGGCCCAATTGGGCGGAGGGGGGGAGGGTCTTACCTGTCTACAGAAGCACTGTCAGTGTATTCTAAGCCACAACTGACAGGGCAGTATTCAATTAGAATAGGATATTATTTGAAAAAGAAAATCAGAGTGAATATTTAAATAGATTTATTTTTTTAAATCTTAAAAATGTTCTTTTTTTAAATTATGAGAGAGATTCAAAATTATCCGCACTCTTGTTTTATGGAATCTGAACATATCGTGGATGATTTGATAGGTAGAACCATGACTAGTCTGCAGAGAACAAACTATGTCAATGATAGTTTGCCATTACCATCTCTCGAGCTTGCTGAATCTTCTCATCGGTGGTGGATGGTGACTGTCATCCTGTTCTATCTTTGTGTATCACACTTGTCTATGCATTGTATTGTGCTAAAAGCCTCTGATGAATTTCAAGCCCTGACACTCCTTCCAACCAGAGAAATCAGGTCACTTCCTTGGTGCATACTGCTAGTGGAGCAGCCATGACTGCAAGAAAAATGGTGTGATCAGGCTCAAACTTTGATCACATTACCACAATAGTGCCAAATATAAGCACGCATGTGCAGAACTCAGTATGACAATAAAAAAAAATATGTTATGGTGAAAATGTAGATAATTTTTTATTATTGATTCAACCATTCAGTTGGTTTGGACAACATCAACTGGATAAGCACAACTGAACTAGTGCCCAAGACAGCTGGTACTTATGGAACTCAAGAATAGTCTATTCATGTATTTGGGTGATTCCATTCCTTGAGTCCTGATTGGCTGCTTGGTTTCTATGATGTTATGAGGCTTCATAAATACCCTGGCATTCTGCAGTAGGATTGCAACAAGATTAGATCTGTATTCAGTTACGGCTACTTGTTGCCTTGTTTTATCAATTCGATGGTAATTGGAACTTAGTATGATTATTCTACAATCATATTTTAGTTTGATTTGTTTTGCTCATGATCTTTTATTTTCTACAAAAATTAATTGGGTGAAATGGCTCAAAATTCAATATTTTATAAAAAAGAAGGTCTGCAAAATGGATTATGTTTTTAGAAAAAAATGTTTATTATGTTTATCTTACATATGCGACACGTGTTTCAGATCTTCTGGTATCTTTAATATATCAACACTGAAAATTTTATTAAATTCGATTAATTCCCTAATTTTTGGCATTTTTTTTCTTTCGGCGGGGTGACATACGATGGTGGAATTTTAGGTCTGTTAATTTCGATTTAACCCACCGGATGTTGCATTTACAATGTAATTTTAATGCAAACTGGATTTAAAAAAAAAACCTTCTATATTGCAGGAAACAATGTTAACTCATGAAACAATTGCCAACTAATTATTATAATAATGAATATTTTTATGAAGTTATAATGATAGATTATCCTCTGTTATTCATTGTGGATTGTCATATCCTAACTTCATTTTAATGACATCCTCAGTGCATTTTTTATTACTTATCTGTGTCCCATCCTGTGAGGGGTTGGGTAAATACATTAACCCTTTATTTTCTACAAGAAAATTTGTAGATACAAGGGTGAATCAAAAAGTAATGCCATTTTGTTTAGGACAGGTATAATTACCAACACAGGAACATGTATCATACATCAAAATGAAGCTGGTCCTCAGTGGATCACATCCCTACTTCTCCACATAGTCACTGCTTTTTTCAATAGCAATGTTCCACCTTCGAATGAGAGCATGTATCCCTGCCCCGTAAAATTATGTTGACTGTTCTTTGAGCCACTTTTTCACTACAGATTTCCATTCCTTGTCACTGGAATAATGTTTGCCTCTCAAACCCTCTTTTCTGGGGCCGAAGAGATGATAGTGATTATTCCAGTGACAAGGAACTGAAATCTGTGGTGAAGAAAGGGCTGTACAAGAGTGCTGTACAGCGGAGATTCTTTGTGTTAAGCAGAGTGTGATCCTTAGTGAAGAATCCTTGCGTTGCTCCTTAGTATTTCTCTGAATGTTTGAGATGAGGCTTGAAGATTAGTATTATCTGCGTTATTCGGACTATTGTCCCCATCTTCATTGTTATTTGTACAACGTTTCGGCCGATATGCCCTCCGGCCTTCTTCAGATATTTCTTGTCGGACTTGGGAACCTTCTCGGACTCTGGAACCTTCTCAGACTCAGGAACTTTCTTTTCGAACTCGGGAACTTTCTTGTCGTAATCGGGAGCCATCACGGAACTTTGAACCTAACACTTTATTTAGTCCACATGGACACATGGCCTAGTGGATAAGGTAGTTAGGTTAAGACAGTTCTAAGTGACAGTTATCTCTGGATCCTGAGTTCAATCCTGAGTAGAGGCAGTTAGAAAAATAATTAACACAACTCTTACCCCAGCTATTGTTAGCGGAATGAGAACAGGATACCCCCATGGACTAATACGTGTACAAATAACAATGAAGATGGGGACAATGGTCCGAATAACGCAGATAATACTATTCCTCCTTAGTGTCCCTTAATATTGGGTATGATCCTTCGTTGTTCCTTGGTGCTCATCAGTGTTGCAGGTCATTCAGCAATGAATGCAAATGGACATTTAACAATATCAGCCAATTAAGTAGTTAACCAACCACTTATTCGGGCTGTTGATTGGCTGAGGTTTAAACCATGTGACCTCACTTAGTCTCTAAATTTATGTGGTAGATTGCAGCACGGCTTATATACCACCAAATAATCCAACATATGCATAGGATGAACCCACAAAAACAATTCCCAACAAATTAGCTGATGGTAGGTGTGGCACTCCACAAAAAAATCAAATTAGGATACTTTACAAAGGATTCTATTCATAAACCGAATAAATTCTACAATTGGATATTATGTTTCATCCAGGAAGACAATTCTTATAATCTAAATGTAGTTCTGTTTGTGGGGATTAAAATAAAATTTAAATTAAAAAAAAATCACAAACTTCCATGAGCCTTCACCAGAACAACCCTCCACGCATGTGCAAGAAAAAAGACCCACTACCGGCCCCCAAGATAATCTCTCGGCCATTCAAACTTAGGCCTTAACTGAGTCTGGTCGCTACTAGTAACGAGGGAGATATTCCTTCGCCACAGGTGGATATGACCGGTGAATGAAGCCTAAGTCATAAAACTCCCTTCTGTCTTTTTCTCTTTACTTTTGTTCCTTGCATTCCTTCCTTTTCAGCGCAACCATCAAATGAGATGGGGTTAAAAACAAAATCTTAAGAACACGCAACAAGAATATCCAGCTACCTTTAAACCTTAAAGCACAAAACCTCTTGTAACCCCATAGGTGCTAGGGCTTGACGTGACCATTCGATTGATCAGAGTGGGGCCTCTTCGACTGCCCTCTAGCCTAAATAAGGACCAAAGTGGAGTGTTGCGTGTCATGGACTGCTTAGCCACCAGGATTTCATCCTTAAGCATCATGGGTCGCCACCTGCGCCCAACAGGTGGCCCTTTGGGGTAGGGGTCTTACCCCTCTGAAGAGGTACAGTTGGTGTATTCTAAAGCCCCAGAAGACAGGGCTTCCTAAATGAGTCATTTTTAAAAATGCAGATAATAAAATAATTTTGTTTTTTTTAATATTTAAAAATCTTCTTTTTTTGTGTGTGTACAAATCGAATTTTTCACTAATATTTAAATATAATACAACACTGAATTTTAGAATTCAGGTGAACTAAAAATTTGTCCGATCCATGATATATTGAAATTAAAGAGAATTTGTAATTTTTATTGTTGAATAGTAATGTTTGATTCTTATAATATACGGAAGAGCAAAACTAACAATATTTGTAATACTTATTGTCTTTTCTTTGCTTCGGTTACACTATAAGTTCAACTAAAAA
Source organism: Doryteuthis pealeii (assembly GCA_023376005.1). Classification (NCBI taxonomy): domain Eukaryota; kingdom Metazoa; phylum Mollusca; class Cephalopoda; order Myopsida; family Loliginidae; genus Doryteuthis; species Doryteuthis pealeii. The sequence continues at coordinate 142,548 of CM042155.1, forward strand.
AAATATTCTGGAGTTATTCTGAAACTACCACAAAAAATAACTTTCATAAATCGTTGAAAACCAATAATTGGTTATTGAATATGCACAAGAAAACAATTATGTCGAATACAGCCACCCATACATTTAAATGTATAATTGTCGGAGAGAGCTAATATGTAAATCTTCAGTCCCGGTTTCTACAGAAAAATCACCCTTTTGCAAGTAAAACGGATTGTTTTATTTATTTTTCAATAAAACGATGAGTAATTTTTCCCAATCGGATAATTTGATCTTTGAATTAACTGTTTTTCTTTGTAAGAACTCTGTATGATCGTTACTTTTTTTTGCGAGATTTTTATTTTTTTAAGTTCAAAAATATTTACTTTCGTTTATTCAATATGACCTAAACTGATCACGTGACCCGATATTGGTGATACCTAGTAATTTTCAGTTTATTTCAGTATAGGGCTTGATAAGTTTATAATCTCAATTCCCTTAAAATAACAACGCCCAGGTCAGAAAACTGTATAACTGAATCACTACGCAACAACTTTAAATCATCTATACAACATCAATTAATGCTGTTGTTTAATTTTTTAAAAAAACTTATAAATAAATTAATGTATTATTAAGTTATTTTTTCTTAAGAGTTAGACTTCATTTCATATTCCACTAACATCTGTCCCCCCCCCCGTCCGAAAAAAAGCTTTTAGTATTGTGTAGTGTGCTAATGTCAGGTCAATCAGGTCACTGGAGAAGGTGTCCTCGTGGACTGATGAAACTGACATTTTCTTGTGTAGGTTCTGTGAAAAGGGATTACTTTTTGTGACCTGCACCCTTTCTTGAGTGTGTCACCATAGCAACTGAATGTGTTGCCGCCTGGTGGTCACCAGAATAGTCATCCTAGAGGCAAGGTCAGCTAATCCACATAAATAACGACCTTTGTTTTCAATCCATACTGAAAAATGTCTCCTTATTTCATTATCTGATATTATGTATATCTTAGGCACTGTCAAAGATGCTAAAATTATTAGATAACAATAATAAACTAAAGTAGTTATTAAATAAATATTTGTGGTAATAAAGGACTATTTGCTCGTAAATTCCTACCATAAAATAAACTGAACCCCCATTTTATGTCCATGTTTTTGCAATAAATGTTTTATTTTTCTTGCACCCGTTATGTTACAATACTAAATATATTCCCTTTATTTATTTTGATATTTACTTCAATATGTATATTCTAAAAGTTTTTATTTCGTGAAAATGGTTAGTTCTAAAGTGGGGGTTCGTTTTTACACTTCAACTTTTTACTCGTAAATTCCTACCATAAAATGCCCAAGCCTAATTTTATGGCAGGAATTTACGAGTAAAAAGTTGAATATTACTTTTTGTTGTTGTTATTTCATTTCTTTTTGGCTTTGGTACTCTAAAATAAAAACGTCAGATTTTAATGATCGTCGACGAAAAAACAAAATTACGGTCATAAAAGGAGGATCCAATTTATGCTTAAATTATAAAACGAGCCCCCACTTTAAAACTAAACATTCTCACAAAATAAAAACTTTTAGAATATGCACATTGAAATGAATATTAAAATAAAGAAAATATATTTTGTATTGTAACATAACGGGTGCAAGAAAAATAAAACATTTAATACAAAAACACGGACATAAAATCGGGGTTCAGTCTATTTTATGGTAGGAATTTACGAGCAAATAGTCCTTTATTACCATATTTGTTTTTAGTAGGTACCACCGAAATAGGTCACGTGATTAGTTTTTAGGCCATATTGAAGGAAGAAACGTAAATATTTTTGAACTTTTAAAAAATTAAATAACGAACATAAAGAGTTGTTACAAAGAAAAACTGTTAATTCAAAGATCAAATTACCCGATTGGTGAAAAATTACTCGCTGTTTCTCTTGAAAAATAAGTAAAACAGTCCTTTTTTTACGACAAGGTCAGGTTCTATATTGATATTTTATTAGCTGAATTCTATACTCATGGTTCTTTTACTAAAAACCTCTGGCATTGAAACTTATAAAAATATTTTAATATAATTATTCAGACTCTTATCTTTATAGAAAAAAAGTAAAAAATCGTTTTTTGTCGGTTCATTTTTTCATATTTCATAAAATAAAATAAGGGGTAAACCTCAAAAAAAAAATTTCCTCTAATATATTTTAGGAAAAAACTATTTCAGGCATATGTTCATCAAAAGGTAAGTAATTCTGGAAATATTCGTGAAAATCGGACCATTAATTGATTTTTCATAGAATTTTTTTTTTAAAAGCCTCTAGTCATAACTCGATTTTGGCTACGTTAAATTTCAATTGATTTAACGGTGCAAAAATGTAAACATTGTTTTTCGTTTATAATTTTCATTATTTCCGTAAGCTGAAATTCTTTTTTTTAAATCATCATGAGTTTTTTTTAACGTTTCTTCTTTCGAATGGACAACAAATGTTCAAGATAATATTAAATTTTAGGCAAGTTTCATTGTGCTAAATATGGGGGAGGGGGAGATTTCAAAGGGAAAATTGGTGGTACCTATAGTACAATGATTGCTCCCTATTTCTTGCTAATATCTCCGGGTAGACCTGTTCAAAAATCAACTTTTTCCTTTTTTCATACCCTCCTGCTCGGTTTCCCATGCTTTTTGACCTGGAAAAGCCGAAAATCACAACCATTTTGAGGTAAAATGTCAGGAACCTTTGCCTCATTGGACCTCAAGATATTAAGCCCGCGATAGTAGAAAAGTGCCAAATTTTGCCTTCTGCCAGACAGTTTTTCACCTGTAACTTTTGTTACAATTGGGATAGAACAACAAACTGGGTATCAAATTGAAGCATTTGTAATACTCTTTCTGTAAAAATAATCCAAGTAAACATTCAAGAAAAAAAAAGACACATCATATTCTGAAATATCAAAATTTCATAAATATTACAATCTTGACATCAGAAAATGTGTGACAAAGACCCTAAAAATTATTTTCAAGAGGCAGAAAAGTCTATTGTCCATGTCAGAAGGACACTTCAGAGTCATATGTTCAGAGTTTGCTTCTTGAAGCTATCAAATCGCTCATGGTTGTATTCTACAGCTTAAAGAAGATACTCTCTTTGCTGAGAATCTGTGGTAATGATGTTTGCAAAATCACTCATCATCTTGACTCCCCGCTCAGCGATGTCATTTACTACTTTTACATTGCTGACATATTCCAGGGCCTTGCTGTAGTTATCACCCCTTGGACATGTTGCTACAGGTTACAGAAGCCAGTCAAACTCAATGCCAAGGGTGTCAAGCAGAAGATGACACTCTGGACCAACCAGATCAGCCAGAGTCGTCTTGGCTGTAACCTGAGGGAACACAGGTTTCCTTGTCTGAAGCTATTTTGGCTTCTCAGTAGCAAGCAGCTTGGCAGCAATGTCTTGCTTCTCTTTGTCACTAAGTCTGCTACCGAAGAGAGCGAACGGCACAACCTTCTGTGTCAGGTACCTGTGGTTTTCAAGTTTTTTGTAGCACTGCCTGAGCAATCTCTGGATCTGTTCTCTTGAACTTCATCATGTCCTTCATGAACTGCAGATCACTTGCAGGAGCATCTGCAGCAAGTGTAGATGTCATCAACATGGATGTATAGAACAGTCCTAGGAAGAGGTTGAGGCGTTCCAGCTTCATAACATTCTGGCAGATGGCTAGGATCAAGACCATGAACAAGTACAATGCAGCCATTCATCAGGACAGGTGGATTACCAGAAACTTGTATTCTATGAAGATGTTCATGTTTGCTGAACAGTTGGAGTACGAGGAAACTGATAACTTTCTTAAAAGTAGACTGTGAATTCAGGGACTTAAATATTTCGAATAGGCTACCCTACCGGTCCTGGTCAAATAGACAATAGCCAAATAAAGTCCGATATTGAAATAATCTAAAAAATACTATTCGCTGGTATTTAACGATATTTCTATTTCAGAGTAACAATAAAAAAAATGCATTAAATCATGTTTTCCTTAAAGTTTAATTTTTATTAAAATTATTAATACCAGTTGAGAAATTAAAAATATATACATTGGACTTCATTTCATATTCAATTAACAACGGTCCGGTAGATTATGGTAAAAATTACGCCCCTCAATTTACGATCTACCTTTTTAAAATTCCGATGCCAGAATTCTTAAATCACTTTTTGGTTCTGTTTTCAATGTCTTCCATTGTGTATCAGGGGCGTAGCAGTCAGGGGTAGCTGGCTGACCACCCTCCCCCATTTTTTTACCACTTGCAATATTTTTACTGGCTTTTATTTTAAAATATAATAAAGAAAGAAATACGAGGGTGTGTCAAAAAATAATGCCATTTTGTTTAGGACAGGTATAATTACCAACACAGGAACATGTATCATACATCAAAATGAATCTGGTTCTCTGTGGATCACATCCCTACTTCTCTACTTCTTCAGCCCCATGAAAGAGGGTTTGAGAGGCAAACATTATTCCAGTGACGAGGAAGTGAAATCTGTAGTGAAGAAGTGGCTTAAAGAACAGTCAACAGAATTTTATGGGGCAGAGATACATGCTCTCATTCGAAGGTGGAACATTGCCATTGAGAGAAATGTTGACTATGTGGAGAAGTAGGGATATGATCCACAGAGGTAAGTATTATGCTGACTGAGTAGTCTGATACCACTAGTAGTGGTTTACCTTCTTCAAGCCACTGGCAAGTATTGTGTTTTGTTAATGTTATAACGATTCCATTTAATTTCCAACCTCCATTTGGTTATTTCTCATTTAGAACACTTTGTTAGGTTACAACAGTAGGTTACTAGTCAACTTGATAAGTATCATTTAAAGTTACTCCAATAATAATAATAATAATAATAATAATAATAATAATATCTTTTCAGCTAGTATATTAGGTCTGAGACCTGTCAGCTGTTCCTTATAAAAATTCATCTTAATTCCACAGAATATTTATAATCTTATCAACCCTATCAAAAAAGTTTTAAAGTCAACCAATTTTAAGTTATTGATGATTTCTGATTTTTTCCTAAAGAGATCAATATCCCGATGTGGCACTGCATCTATGACAAAATTTATTTTCTATTATTATTTCACATATATTGAAAATTATTTGTACCATAAGTTTAATATTTGCTCAGAACCGAAGCTACAACATTAGTTAAAATTTTGAAAATCAGAAATAATAACTTAATTAGTTAACTTTAAGGCGTTTTTGACATCATTTTTGGATTCCTTGGGCTAAAATGCTCTTGGAAACCAATTTTTAGGAGTAGGGAAGCTCTAGAACTCATTTTTACAGACAAAAATACATTTTAAAAAGTCGCCATTTTTCGCAACAATCCACCCAAATTAAGAGAGTTATGTCGATTTTTAGAATCAACATAACTCTGCCAATTTTTGGAATTGGAAGCTAAAATTTTGGGGAGTGGTTATCTTTAAGATAGTCCACACCTGTACAAAATTTCAGAAAAATTTTTAACGAATTTTTGCAAAATGTTGCAGCTTTGGTTCAAAGCAAATATCAAAGTCGCCATTTTTCGCACCCCCCTCAAATTTAGAGAGTTAAACATCAACATAACTCCGCCAATTTTTGGAATTGGAAGCTCAAATTTTGGGAATTGGCTAACTTTATCATAATTTACACTTGGACAAAATTTCAGAAAAATTGAAGGCGTGGGTGACATGGCCTGGATGATTTGACATGGAATTACCCTTAAGGCAGGGTGGGTGACATGGCCTGGATGATTTGACATGGAATTACCCTAATTAAGACTAAAATATTAACATAATGACATCAGTGACTTTATGAGAATGCAAAGATGTAATTTCATAATATTTGCAGTGTAAACTGGGGCAAGAATTTATAGTGAATTGCACTACATCTTTGGACATGTGTGTGCATGTGTGTGTGTGTGCACACATGTGTGTGTGTATGTGCGTGCGTGCATGTGTGTGTGATAGTGCAAGAATTTATTGTGAATTGCACTATATCTTTGGACATGTGTGTATGTATGTGCATGAATGTGTGTGTGTGTGTGTGTGTGTGTCTGTGCGCATGTGTATTCCTTCATATATATATATATATATATATATATATATACACACAAAGGGTGAGTAAAAAAATAATGTCATTTTGTTTAGGACAAGTATAATTACCAACACAGTATTATACATGTATTATACATCAAAATGAAGCTGGTCCTCTGTGGATCACATCCCTACTTTTCCACATAGTCACTGTTTCTCTCAATAGCAATGTTAAGGTTTCATCTATATGGTACCAATCATGGTTAGAGCTCTTTACCACACAGATCAGATTACCAATCTGTGCTACTCATACACTGAGTTGGTGGGGGAGTGGTCTTGAACTCAGAACCTTGCGATTCCAAGTGCACTATATCTTTGGACATGTGTGTGTGTGTGTGTGTGTGTGCTTGTGTATGGGGGGTAAAAATTTATTGTGAACTGCATTACATCTTTGGACATGTGTGTGTGTGTGTGTGTGTGTATGTGTGTATGTGTGTGTGTGTGCATGAATGTGTATATCTGTGTGTGTGTGGGGGGGGCAAGAATTTATTGTGAACTGCATTACACCTTTGGACATGTGTGTGTTGTGTGTGTGTGTGTATGTGTGTATGTGTGTGCATGAATGTGTATATCTATGTGTGTGTATATCTGTGTGTGTGTGTGCATGTGTATGGGGGGCTAGAATTTATTGTGAACAGCATTACATCTTTGGACATGTGTGTGTGTGTGTGTGGTGTGTGCATGTATGTGCATGAATGTGTGTGTGTGTGTGTGTGTGCACATGTGTGTGTGTATCTGCACGTGTCTTTCAATTAGGTTGGAAAACTATTTATTCAGAAAGAATGGTAAGAAAAAGAATTTAAGCGGAGGGCATTTTTAGGAACTACTTAACACAATTTGATCCGTATATAGATATATTATATTGAGATTATATATGTTTTAGGCAAAGATTCTTTCTTTTTCTTTTTTTTTAGGTAGACATGAGCAGATAATAGAAAAAAAAGGGGGGGTGATCAAGGAGGCATAACAAACAAATAATAATAAAATAACAATACAGAATAAAAAGGCCTAATAGTCAAAAAGACCCCCCCCCAACTATATTATGGTTTCTTCTTACAAACACAGTAGAGAAAAATGAAATATACGAGGGTGAGTCAAAAAATAATGCCATTTTCTTTATTTTATGTAAATCTTTTTATAAAATTTATAGACTCTGCGAGGATGCAGGGATTCAGTCAGCCAATCAACATGCTCGAATACATGGTTAGTTAACTAATCATGTGAAGTTTTTTTAAAAATAAAACTAAAGCCTACATTGAGATCCTAACGAGTCTCAGAGCAAGAATCCGATAAGTAAGACCCAACTTGCCAATCGACAATGTCCTCCTTCTGCATGACAATGCTCGACTACACACAAGAATCAGGACAAGGGAGAAAATCGCCTCATTCGGGTGGACAACTTTACTTCATCCTCCATACTCACCAGATTTAGCGCCTCCAGACTAGCATCTCTTCGGTCCCGTGAAATAGGGTTTTAGGGGCAAACATTATTCCAGTAACTAGGAAGTGAAATCTGTAGTGAAGAAGTGGCTCAAAGAACAGTCAACAGAATTTTATGGGGCAGAGATACATGCTCTCTCATTTGAAGGTGGAACATTGATAATGATGACTATGTGGAGAAGTAGGTTATATGATCCACAGAGAACTAGCTTCATTTTGATGTATGATACATGTTCCTGTGTTGGTAATTATACCTGTCCTAAACAAAATGACATTACTTTTTGACTCACCCTTGTATATGTATGTATATATATATATAAGTAAAGAAATAACAAAAGACTTAGAGATTTTGCTTTATAGTCTATTTCAGGGAGCTTAGACAAAGTGTCTAACTCTCCCGACTCATCAGATGCGAATGATGAATTCTTTATTACTTTAAAGGCATTTGAAAACTGATTTTTTCATTTTTACTGTTACTGGAGGAGAGACGTAAAACTAACGTTCTCTCACAGACAAAGCTTTCATTACCAAGCCCCAAAACAGGGTCCATTTATCACAAGAACCTTACAACCAGATTCTGTCTAAGGCATCGTATCAGCATACTACAGAAAGGCAGGTACAACCGCACACTGACCAAAAGAAGAACAAATACCAAGATGAAGCGTCTTAACTACATTTCCCACCGACGAGAAGAAAACTGTGTTATCTCCAGTACTACAAGAAATCCCTCCACATATAAGTCTTGTAACAGGTACCATTAAATTTGCAACAATTTATGTAATTTTTTGTCAATACAAGTGTCTGCATTTACTTTTGTGTTTTTCCTTCTTTGTCCGACAATTTGCCTTTAACTACGGAGAAATAAGGGCTCCTTTGAATCCATAAATACTCTTACCATTCGATAAAATTTGATGGATTTTTGATAATTTTGTTGTTTTAAATAAATGTTACCAATATTGACTTTCAGTCGACCTGATAGAACAAAATAAAAAAAAAACAAGGAAATAGTGAATAAAACAAAATTGGTTGAATGTTTCCATAGAGTTACAATAGATATTTGATATTTGCTCTGATCTATTCAGATTTGTTAGTAAATCAAAAAGAAAAAAAAATCTTTTGAGAGAAAAAAACAAAAACAACGGAAAACTGTTTTTTTTAGTTAACATTCAAATTTGTAAAATCCTGATTAAAAGTTTGACGTACTTGACCATTGAGACAACGATAAATATTCAACTCAACAAGTAACAATTTCTCTCTTGACATTTTCAAGTTCATTCTTAGAATAATGTTTCCTTCTTGGAATAATGGTCAAGAACAGAAGCATTTTCTTTATTCTTCAACAAATCTCTTCATTTATGTAGTATTAGCAGCGGCTACCCGGTATCGCCTGGGTAGAGGGTGATTTTTTTAAAGTTAATCCCGCAGATCCATTATTACTGAATCGTGAGTTGAATCCTCGTGGGATACCCCATTTAAATCCCTAGGTAAAAAAAAAGAACAAGGAAACTTATGATCATGCATAAGGCATTACACCCAAGAGATGACATAGATAGACTATATGTGTCACTCAGACACCAATGAAAGACCAGCAGCTAATGCTGGTGTTAAAAACTCACAATTTGCAGTCCCAGCAGACCACAGGGTGAAGATGAAAACAAACGAAAAGATAGACAAATGTTATATACCCCCATTGTCGGGTATATAATCGAGAGAGGAGACTCGGGTGATAGAGAGAGAGAAAGAGATTGAGACTTACTTGTTCTTCATTTCTTCTTGCTACGTCTAGTCACCATGTTTCCTCTTCTTCTTCTTCTTCTTCTTCTTCTTTGGCCGGTCATCATCTTGTCTTCTCTCTTCTTACTAAGGGCTTCTTTTTAAGGGCTAATTTTTAGTCATGCAATTGATTAAACCACAAGACTATTATTTTCTTGATCAAGATTTATTTAACCAATTCCTAATTGCCGTGTGAGAAAACCAACCTTGCAGTGGCACGTCTACTCTGCTTTCATCTCAGGTTGAAACTAAAAGTGACATGTTCTCTAGGGGTCAGATGGGGTTACCAACAGTCCTGGTATTTTTCCACTGGCTGATCTGAAAGCCAATGGCCCCTTCAGCTACAGGGTTTGTCAACAATTTATGCTACCACATAAATTATGTAACACAAATACATGGAGATTGCCAGAGAATTGAAAAACTGTAGACTATCGAGTGAAGGTGATACCAATTGTAGTTAGTGCTGTTGGAACGGTCCCCATGATTTTAAGAAAAAGAGGAATTTGAAATCAGAGGAAGAATCGAGAACATTCAGCATTGCTAAGATCAGCTAGAATACCTAGAAGAGTCCAAGAGACCTGAGGAAACTTGTTGTCACTCAGACTCCAGTGAAAGACTACCAACTAATGTTGGTGTGAAAAACTTTCAATAATAATGCTACTATTACTATTATTATAACTATTAATTAAGGGGCCGGTTTAGCTCAGTCGTTAGAGTACTCGCCTCGGAATCCCAAGGTTCTGAGTTCGATACCGGTCCCCGCCAACTCAGCGTATGAGTAGCACAGATTGTATAATCCGATCTGTGCGGTAAAGTCAGGAGCTGACGGTAGGTGTGGCGCTCCACCTCAGCAAAAACATTCCCTCTTGTCTAGCGAAAAGGAGATAGACTCCCTCACTGTCTGGCTGATACCGACCATAGGCCACTCCGCCAACTTTACTTACTTTACTTTATAACTATTAATATCATGTATCATATAGATTTTTGGACTGTTGTCCTCATCTTTATTGTTATATACACAATAATAATAATGAAATGTATTGTGTACAGTGCTCAGGTGCACCACAACTCATCAAAGTCTCATGTCAAGTACACAGAATAATGTATTAGTGTCAGGAACATGAACAGTTTACAGTAGTAATATGCATGTATGTGTGCGCGTGTGTGCATATGTATGTGGAGAGTGGCATCAGGTATAGTGTCGGCGAACTACAGGAAGCATGGAGGCTTTGAAAGATTCAGTGCTTCGGCAGCCTACAACAGACGCGGGCAGTTTATTCCATTTGGTTGATGTGCTCTCCGACCTTCTTCAGGTGTTTATTGTCGAACACAGGAGCCTTCATGATAAATAGAATGAGAACCATCAACTTCAATGGATTATATAAAGTGTTCAGTTTGAAGTTCTGTGAAGGATCCCAGTTACATGAAGGGTCCCAAGTTCGACGCGAAACACTTGAAGAGGGCACATTGGCCAAGATGTTGTGTATATAACAATAAAGATGAGACTAACAGTCCGAAAAATCTAAATAATACAAAATTATCAACCCTCATCTTAAAAATTCAGACAGATATTAATATCATATTTACAACAACAGCAACAATAATAGTAATACAATTATACTACTACTACTATTAATAATAATAAAATCATCAGTAGGACTAATGTCAAAATAACAATAAAATAATTATTGTGGTTGTAATATTATATACAGCAATAAAAATGATTGAGATCATATACAACAATAATAATGATTGTAATATCATATACAACAATAATAATAATTGTAATATTATATACAACAATAATAATGATTGTAATATTATATACAACAATGATAATAAATGTAATATTATATACAACAATAATAATGATTGTGATTGTAATATATACAACAATATTAATGTTTGTAATATTATATATATATATATACCAACCCCTCCACACAAGCAGGATGCGACACAAGGTCAATTTCTTAAGCGGAGTTCAACAGGTTTGAATTCAGAGTTTTCCTTCTCCTAGACTGATTACCTAGCCATGGTTAAAGAGTCCAGTCTTCCCTACTATTTACCCATAGCTGGAGGGAGAATTGGATTCATACCTTTCCCAAGGGTATTAGCGCTATGTGAAATGCCAACAGCTTCGTCCAGGAATTGAACTCGCTTGACGAGTCCATTTCCTACGACTCTAACCATTAGACCACGCGCCTCCATGATTGTAATATCATATACAACAATAATAATGACTAGCAGGGCCTATGGATATACCACAGTATGATAATTTAATTATTACAACATTTGATATGTTTACTTAAGAACTATTGCCAAATACTTCCATATGTAAAAAGTATAATAATCTTTATTTAACTCTCTTGTATTCCTTTTTTCTTTCTTTCTTTCCTTCTTTTCATCTTTTCATTACGTTCTATTGAAACAGAATAGCATTATCACTTCTGCATGCTCACCCCCTCTCTCTATCTTTCCCTCTCTCATTATCTTTCCCCTACTCTCTTTCTTTCTTTCTTTCATATTATATCTTTTTTGTGTGTAGCGTGTCCTTTTTCTTACCTTTCTTTCTTTATGATAAAAAACGGAATGGTCCATTATTTAGCTGAGGTGACGACATTCATAAGAAATAAGAATCCGGTGATTAAGCGACAACAGATAATCAGGATTTACATTTTTGTCTTTCATCTTGGACGATTTGGATGATCTCATTTTTAACCAGAAGGTGTTGCAGAATGATAACGGTCAGAAGATTAAGGAACAAGAGTATTAATATATAGATTGTAATATCATATACAACAATAATAATGATTGTGATTCTAATATTAGATACAGTAACAATAATGATTTAATAATGCTATTGATAATAATATTTGAATTATAATATATAATCAGTAATGTGTTACATAATTTATAAGCAGCTTATAAATTATGTACGTACCTGTAGTTAGAATATTTTTAATAAAGTTTGTTAGATTCAGAATGACAGGGTTTAGTGGAAAAGTACTCAACAGTTATTGACAGGTAATAATCTTTTTACTTGACCCCTTGGGAAACGCGCCATTACAGACATATGAGAATTTGTTTCAGATGTGACCAGACTTTCAAAAAGCATGGACGTTGTTATCAGCCCTTGGGGTTGCTCTCCCACTGCGGTGGAATCAATATGGGCTGGGTTGTGAAATAAAGCTTTATCAGAAAACAACCAAGTCTTGTTAATTGATTATTAAAAATAAGAAATGACCAGCCCAGAAAAGAAGAAGAACCAACCCGTAACAGAAAGCCCTGAAGAGAAATCATCCTGAAGAAGATGACGACCAATTTAGAAGCAGTAAGCAGATATTAACAAGTAAGAATGATCATCTCATCCCCTATCTAGTCTATCTATCTGTCTGTCTGTCTGTCTCTCCCTCCCACCCTCTTTCTCTCTCTCTTGCTCACTCTTTCTCTCTCTCTCTCTCTTTCTCTCTCTTTCTTTCCCTTTCTCCTTCTCTCCCCCTCTCTCTTTCCCTCTCGCTCTCTCTCCTTCTCTCTCTCCCTTCTTTCCCTCTCTCCCCCCCTCTCTGATTATATAGACCCCAAGTAAAGGGGTATATAACAAATGATCACATCCTCATCCCTATCTACTCTATCTATCTGTCTCTCCCTACCTCCCTCTCTCTCTATTTCTCTCCCTCCTTCTCCACCTCTCCCTCTCTCTCTTCCCTCTCTCTCTCCTTCTTTTCCCCTCTCTCCCTCTTGATTATATAGACCCAAGTAAAGAGGATTATAACAAATGATCACAATAATAATTGTGGAAATATAAATAGTATTAGTATTATAAGTATTAGTAGTAGTAGTATTACAATTTATGTAGTATCATAAATTGTTGACAGAACGTGTAGTGAGAATTCAAAGGGGCCAGTGGAAAATTACCAGGACTGTTATTAACCTGTCCCCAAAGGTGCAAATCTCACGTGATTAGTTAGTTTAGATTTTAGTTTCAACCTGAAATTGAAGCAGAGTAGTTGTGCTACTGAGCGGTTGATTCTCATCCGACAGCGAATAATAATGGGCTAGACTAGTAAAATCTTGATCAAGAAAATAAAAGTCTTGTGAGTTAATTAATTGCATTACTAAAAGTTAGCCATTAGAAGAGGAAGTTAGAAGACTAGACAACAAGATGTCGGCCAGAGAAGAAGAAGAGAAGTTAGCAGAAGGTTAAAGAAGAAGTGAAGCAACAATTAAGTCTCAAGTCTCTCTCTCTGTCTCTCTCTCTCTGGTGTCTCTCCTCCTATCACCCACATTTCCTCTCTCGATTATATACCGATGTTGGGTATATATGGCTTTACAACAGAAGGGTAATTTATGAGGAAGTGCGTCCCGGCTCCTGCCTCAAAAATTGCTAAATTTAAAAATAAATAAAATATGTGTTTGAATAGAAAAATGTGTTTATAAAAGAAATTGAGTATCCATTAAGAATGCATTTATTTCAAAACTTGTTGGCATTAAATACCCACGAGGTTGAATGCCGTAAAACAAACCAAACCAAAACCGCTTACACTATTAATATAATATCTATATTCAGATAAAATTCTATTAAGTAATTCCTTCAATACTCCAAAAATTCCCTCTGAATTCTTCTTACCATTATTTCTGAGATCATCCAAATTAATCATAGAATTTTTATGCTATTGCTTCTTTTTGATCGATTAGGCAATTTGTTCCCAAAATATATTACCCTATTAGCAAAAAATCCAATTGGTTAATAGACTTAGTTTTTTAAATTTGCCTTGACAGTAAATTTCCAGTTCAAGGAGAAATATAAAAAAAATGTCTGCCATAAGTAGAAATCCCATTTATCATTTTGAAAGTTTCAATTAGATCATCTCTCATTCTTTTTTCTAGTAAAGTCATAATCCTAATTTATCTAATCTCTCCCTGTAACTATAGTCTTTTTTACTTTTTATTTAGTTTTGTCACTCTTCTTTGTATCAATCGTTTTGAAAGTTTCAATTAGATCACTCTCATTCTTCTTTCTAGTAAAGTAGTTAATACTAATTTCTCTAATCTCTCCCTGTAACTATAGTTTTTTTACTCTTTATTAGTTTTGTCACTCTTTAACAATTTGTTCCAAAAATATATTACTCTATTAGCAAACAAAATCCAATTAGTTAATAGACTTAATTTTTGGAATCTGCCTTGTCAGAATTTCCAGTTTGAGGGGGAATATGTAAAAAATACTTAAATAATTAGTAATTCCATTTATCATCTCGAAAGTTTATTAGATCACTTCTAGTAAAGTAGTTAATTCTAATCTCTCTAATCTCTCCCTGTAACTATAATTTTTTACTCTTTTTATTAGTTTTATCACTCTTCTTTGTAGCCCTCCAATCTCACAATTAAACTCCCATTTCCATGTCTGGACACTGGAGCTCAGGCTTGAGTACAATATGAGTTTGGTTTGTTTTGTTTTACGGCATATCAACCTCAGTGGTCATTTAATGCCGATAAAGTTTTGAAATAAATCAATTCTTAATGGATAATACAATTTTTTTATAAATACATTTTCTATAAACCATAGATAGGACCCTAACAGGTACTACCACTCCGGGTCAGAGTGGACCAGGAGTAATGGTGATGAAGGGGTGCTCCACATTCCCTTAAACCTCCAAAACTGGAACCTCACCATCAGATAGAGTTAACGTCATTCCCAGGACATGTAGACCCGCAGCCACGCCTTCTAGCACCCATATATAAAAAGGGTTGGGGCTTGCCATAAGGGCAATAGGATGGGACAATCATATAGGTGCTAGGGCTTGACATGACCAGCCGATTGATCGGAGGAGACCTCTCCGACCACCCGTCTAGCCCAAGAAAGGGCCAAAGTGGAGTATTGCAAGTCATGAACTGCTCATCCACCTGGGCTCTATCCTTAAGCATTACGAGTCGCCACCCACGGCCAACAGGTGCCCCATTGGGGAGTCTTACCCCTCTGCAGAGGTGCATTCTAACGCCCCAGCCGACGGCGGAGTACAATATGAGATCTATTAGGGTTTTGTATATGTTCAAAACAGCATTTGCCTCTCTTGAGATAAAAATATAATTGTCTGTGTCATAAGAAATTCCATTTTTCATTCTTCTTTCTTCAAAGTAGTTAATCTTAATTTCTCTGATCTCTCCCTGTAATTTTTTACTCTTTTTATTTTTAAATTTTTTTACTCTTCTTTGAATACTCAACACTCTCAATATGGTCCCAGTACTGAGTAGTCAGGAATCCCATTGCCATGGTAATATGAGGCACACATTCTATATAAAAAAATAATCTTATAAAAATTAAATATACTGGTGATTTTTGCTTGGTAATAGTAGGAGGACTACACTATTTAATCTCTCTTTCTCTGTTTTCATTCTTCTTTCTTTTTTTTTTTGGGGGGGCAATAAATAAATAGACTATACCATTTAACCCCCCTCTATCCCCCCTTTTCTATCTCTGTTTTCTTTCTTTTTTTTGGTGGGAGGGAGGGGCCAAAGTAATAAATGAATAGGCAAATTAAATTAGGATGAGCCTATTCTAGTAGTGACCACCCCAAGTGGATTTAACAGGTTTGAATTCAGAGTTTTCCTTCTCCTAGACTGGTTGCCTAACCAGGTTAAAGACTCTAGTCTGCCCTACTATTTACACATAGCTGGAAAGAGAGTAGTTGGATTCATACCTTCTCAAGGGTATTAACGCTATGTGAACTGTAGCTTCTATAGGATTTGAACTCGGGTGATGAGTCCATTTCTTATGACTCTAACCATAATACCACATACTCCCATATAACCTATTTAATTCCCATCTATCCCCCCTCTCTCTTTATTGGGGGGTAAGGTAATAATTAGACTACACTATTTAACCCTCTCTCTCTCTGTCTCTCTTTCTTTCTTTCACTTTGTTTTTTTTTTCTTTTTACCTCTTTCCCTAACTTTCTACACTTCAGCCTTCTCTTTTCTCTGCATCTGATTTTAAAAATTTCTTCTTTTTCTTTTCTTCTGTTGAGTAACTGGCCCCATCCTTGTTCCAGTGTAAAAGAACTTAAGTAAACAAGTAAGTAAATCAATAAGTCCTTGTGGTAAGTGTCCTTTAGGTCCGACGTCCTGATGATAAATAGCAATGAGCCAAGGTAAGAATCAGCTAGTATAAAATACAACAACACAGCAGCAGCAGCAGCAGCACTGCCAGTGATTGGACAACAGGAATTTTCCCCAGGTCACGTGCTTATAGCCGAGTCTATAAATAGAAGTGACCCATTGATGCACGCCTTATATACAAAACATTCCAACACTTTCTTTTCTTGAATGATTTGAAAGGAGTTTCAGTTGACCAATGCTCCTGCGTTCTCAACTCACTTGTATGACTGATGCTCACATCTTTTACAAACTGGGTGCCAATCCATATTTAAATGATTCCATAATTCAATAATAATTAATCTACCAAGCCTAGTTGTATCAGTACTACTGTAGGCTGCACTACTTGGACCCTAATGAGCACCTAGAGAATAAGTTAGATGGAGCTGCACAAGAATGCTACACGCATCTTAAACAAGATGAAGAAGTAACACCCACGAGAAAAACAGCTGTATGGCCACCTGCCCCATATCACACAAACCATCCATGTGAGGTGAACAAGACACACTGGGCACTGATGGAGAAGCAAGGATGAACTCATTAGTGACGTTCTTTTGGAAGCCATCACATGGGCACGCCAGAGTAGGTGTCCACAAAATGTACATAGACCAACTCTGCACGGATACTGGATGCTGCACAGAGGACCTCCCAGGAGCAATGAATGATAGGGACGTTGGCGAGAGATTGTCATGGATACTGTGCTGCTAGTGCGACATGATGATGATGAATAATTGTCTATGTATCACATGGTGATTGCCATTCTTCACAGAAGAAGGCCATGTTTACAAGTATTCGTTATGAGACAGATCCGCTATTTTTTGCAACAATTAAATATATAATGTATTATAATATGAAAACATTTCACCTATGAATGCATCGCATGAACCAATATGTTGTGAGTTCCTTTGTCATTTAAAAGTATGTAACTTTATTATATCTATCTTATATATTATATAGCTCTATTTGTATTTGAGACTTCATAATATGCTTTGTACAATTCAGCAAAAGCTGAAATATGACCATCTCAACTATAGTATATATTATATATAGGAGAGGATAACTCTGAATCAAAATCTGAGGTATTCAGTCGTATTGGGTTCATGCATTCTTGATGCACCAATTCTTTCATCGAGCTGAGCAAAAAGTGTGGAATGGTCAACACAAGCCTTAACTATAAACTAAATCATTATTGTTGTTTCCACTGAATGAACATCATTTCGTCGAAAATTGTGAGAGATTCCATATAATATAATATATACTATATATATATATATAGATTGCAACAACTATTATTTCAACATGATTGTTAAAAAAACACAGAATAGCACTTCTGGGTGATCTTCAATGTTCCGTAGAAGCCTTCATCGTTTTGTTAATCAGTGTAGAGAAAGCTTGTTCTAGGATATGGACGCTTCACAATTGGCGTGCATCCTTGTGCAGGGCCATGCATAATCTTCTCTGTATCGTTCCATTTCGTATATGTATTACAATCTATCTTTAACATATTTCATTTTTTCTTTTTTTTTATGTACCTCACGCATATGAGCTCCTCCCAGCTCTCTCTGTGCTACCTGACTGAGAAAACCCTGCTCTCGACAGACAGGCCCTGCTACACAGGTCACTATATGGTCAGTCTTAAATGTAGGAAATGTGTCCACGCGTCCGTCAGTGCGCTAGTAAGACCGCTTTGGATGAGGTGCTTGGCTGCCTTACCCCCAAACCACTTACAGCTACCATCGGCCTGTCCTTCCAGAAGAGATGTGTACCCAGTTGATCCTCATTGCTGAAGCGGACTTTCATCTACCCCCTTCGAGAGTTTCTTTGCCACAATCCAGTTTGTCATTCGGGTTTCCCAGTCCCTCAAGATCGAGAAGTGTCCGAACATTCCAGGTGGCTATTGTTAGCCTAGGTTTTTTGTTGTAATATTATAACGACAGCTGGAACAAATAATTATGTCAAATCTTATAATAATGGAGATTATGTAACTTCTGTCTGTAACCAAAACCATGGAGACGTATGTTGTAATGGCTAGAGTTTAGGAAATGGACTCATCAACCGAGTTCAAATCCAGGATGAAACTGTTTGCATTTCACATAGCACTAATACACTTAGGAATGGTATGCATCCACCTGCTCTCCCTCCAGCTATGGGTAAATAGCAAGGCAGACTGAGCTCTTTAACCTTGGTTAAGCAACCAGTCTAGGAGAAGGAAAACTCTTAATTCAAACCATTAAACTCTGCCTAAAAAATTGACCTTGTGTCTCATCCTGCTCGTGCGAAGGGGTTAATAAATATGAACCAAAACTAAATCACTACTGGCGTCACGATTTCCTTAGTTATTTAAGTTTTATTCTCAACGATTATGAAATAGTCATTATTCAATCTTAATTAGCATTTTATCTATTAACGATGTCTCTATTAAAGTCTAGCTGAGTTAGATTTGCTGCAAAACTGCCCATATTATAATGCATTCAAAATCCCGAAATATATGATATATATCTCTTAGAAATAAAAGATTTGCTTAATATATAGTGGGAATAATTTGCATAATTGATTTTAATTATACTGGGTATATATAAGAACAATATATATATATATACACAGGGTGTTCGGGAGAAATTTGGGAGAAATTTGACAGTTTCATATGGAAAAAGAAAAAGTGCTTGTAACTACAAAATTAATAGATTGTAAAGAAATTCAACACATGGAAATTAACACTACTGTCAACAAGTTTCATAAATAACCACCATTAGCGTCGTCACAGCCTCAATCCTGCTCCGAACACTGGAGAAGCTGATGTTATATTTCCCTGGGAAGGGTCTCAAAAACTAACCTTAAATATCTTATTCTGTTGATTAACTGGGCTTTTGTAGTACCGGCACAGTATGGTGTCTTTCTCAACAGTGCCAATACATAACAATACATGTGGTTAAGATTTGGGAGTTCGGCGGAAAACATTGGGACTGGTGTAGTCGTAAAAATTAACTGACAACCATTTTTGACTTTCCCAGAGGTGTAGCAGGGGCCGAATCCTGCTGTCATACATATGGCCTACCATTGGCTACCCTTGTTACCCAGGACTTGACTACAGTGTTAGTTAGCAACTCCATGTAATCATCTGAGGTCCTCCAACACTTTTGTCTGCAGATTTTCGAGGAATTCTGCAGTACGAAACAATCAGATTGTCTGTTATGTTGCTTTCTTCTAGCCACAAGCCTCCAGTGCAATTCTCCAGTTCATGCCTGATTGTTTTACAGTGTTCAGGAGCATTGGGCAGTAACCATAATCTCCTATTGATGGCCGGTGCAGTAATCAATATTGTATGATAAACGAGACAAGTTTATTAAAGCATCAGATAGTTATTTATTCAGTTGTAGTATTAGTCATGTAAGATAAGATGGTTAAATCCACATAACAGACATAATTCCACCATCGTATGTCACCGCCCCTGAAAGAAAAAAAAAATACTAAAATCAAGGAATTAAAAATTTAATGACATTTTCATTGTTGATATATTAATGAATAAAATATATAATTCACCAGTTATTTTATTTAAAAACTTTTACATTTTTCAGGTCAAATGTTGTGAATTGTTTACGCCTCAAAGATATGTGGTTCAAAGTTAACTGACCTGAAAAAAATGTAAGAGTTTTCAAATAAAATAACTGGTGAATTATATATTTATTCATAATATATCAACAATGAAATACATTTATCTCTGTATGAGGAAATGATACTCAGGTAGTTAAGTAATTAAGCGGAAGTTTTTGTTTGGTACAAGGTCACTAACAATTGAGCATGCAGTGGAAATCAAACCAGTAATCAATAGTGATGATAAATGAGACAAGTTTATTAAGCATCAGATAGTTATTTATTAAGTTGAGTATTAGTCATGATAAGATAAGATGGTTAAATCCTACAAACAGACATAAATTCCACCATCGTATGTCACCCCGCTGAAGAAAAAAAAATACTAAAAATTCAAGGAATAAACTGAATGTTAATGAAATTTTCATTGTTGATATATTAATGAATAAAAGATATAATGCACCAGTTTAAAAGAAAATTCTAAGAAATATTTTTAAAAATAGGGAATTTTTTGAGAATTGAAGTTTTATTCAATTTTGTGGCTATAATAAAAATTGGTTTAGTTTTTTCACTGTTTGTTTTGTTTTTTGTTTTTTCAGTACTGTACGTGCAAGACATAGGCCTTTAATTTTAACACCTCATGATAATATCTTAAGGAAAAAGAAAAGAAAAAAAACAATGTCCGTATCTCCGCCTTTAATAATTCATTTTTCAGGTCAATTAACTTTGAACCACGTATGTTTGTGAATCTGTGTTACGCCTCAAAGATACGTGGTTCAAAGTTAACTGACCTCAAAAAATGTAAGAGTTTTCAAAATAAATAACTGGTGCATTATATTGTTTATTCATTAATATATCAACACTGAAAATTTCATTAAATTCAATTAATTCCTTGATTTTTAGTATTTTTTTCTTTCGGCGGGGTGGCATACAATGGTGGAATTTATGTCCATTAAGTGGGATTTAACTGATAAGATTATTCTATACACATATGCATAAACTCTTCTTTGTATTCTTTTGGGGCCGGTTTAGCTCAGTCGTTAGAGTACTCGCCTTGGAATCCCAAGGTTCTGAGTTCAATACCGGTCCCCACCAACTCAGCATATAAGTAGCACAGATTGTATAATCTGATCTGTGCAGTAAAAGTGGGGAGCTGACGGTAGGTGTATCGCCCACCTCAGCAAAAATACTCCCTCTGGTCTAGGGCTAGCGAAAAGGGGATAGACTCCCCTCGCTGTCCGGTTGATACCGACACTAGGTCACTCCGACAACTTTACAGCTTTACTTTTTTTATACTGTTTTGTATTTTACTTCCATTAAGTTTGCTCAGGCAATAAAGTCTACTTGTTATTAATATTATGATAATTCTATACCCATATGTATAGATAAAAGGATATGAGGTTAAGTAAACAAACAAATGTGTTTATTTTTTTTATATGGCTTTAAGCCAACAATTTTTGGAGGATATGTGCTTAATTGAAGTCATACCTAATTTTGAAAATTAAATAGTTAATAATTAATGAATTTTAGGCGGGCATATATGTTCAAATGTAAGGCTAAACGAATCAAGAAAATGTCAATCCCTGAATGTACATATCAACCTATTAGGTCTCATCAGCAAGGTTATAGACATGGGAGACTGCTCCGTGTGTGACTCGAAACCTCGACTGTCAAGCTGACAGGCGAAGTCTCTAACCGTTACACTAGCTTGCCATTTCCACATTCTTCGTTTGTTTTGAAACTTATTTATATTCCACTTTTTATTGACTTCTTACACGACAGTATGAGGTTAAGTAAACAAACAAATTAATTTCCAAAATTAGGTACGACTTCAATTAAGCACATATCCTCCAAAAAATAAAAGGATATGAAAACACCTTTTTGGAACATCAATGCTTTCGTGTTGAATTTAGATTATTTTCTGCTTCTCTCTCGATGAGTCCGGATTAAAAACGAGCTCTGAAGATGATTTTTATAAATCGAAATATTGTTCAATATTAGCTATGAATATGATATAAAATATTTTCATTTTAACAGCTTATTGTGTGTTTTCATATCATTAACTTATATACCCATATGTATAATATCTCCTTTGGATTCGTCAATCATGTTTTGTATTTTACTTCCATTAAGTTTGCTCAGGCAATAAAGTCTACTTGTTATTATTTTTGTTGTGAATTCTTCTTATATATATTTACTACGTACAAGGAAACAATACTCAACTGACAATCATTATTCTGCAAGACTACTGATAAATTAGTATCTGGTTGTCCAATCCTGACACTGAAGGAATGTAATGATCAATATAACAGGATTGGGCAGGATATTCGTTGGAAGATATATCAATATTATTGTCAACCACATGATGAAAAATGATAGGAACATCAAGATGAAACAGTCATAGAAGACCATGAAGAGGCGCTTGCATTGTAATGGTTATCATCATAAGAAATGGGCAGAGTGAGCTGAATTCAAATCCTGGACGAGGCCGTTTGCATTTTACATAGCTGAAGGGAGAATAGATGCATACTTTTCCTAAGGGCATCATACCCTTGGGAAAAGTATGCAGTTTACTATTCTCTCTTCAGCTATGGGTTAATAGATTGGACATTGCAAGATATATCAATATTATTGTGAACCACATGAGAAAAATATATGTACATCAAGATGAAGATCATAGAGGTATTTGCCTCTCATCCCACTTATTAGGGCATGACACAAGGACATTTTTATGTGGGCCCACCCACCAGCCGAAGCTCATAGGTGGTAGCCACAAAAAATGTGTTGATCCTGTTGGCATTCCCCTCAAGGGGGGCGCCTCAGGCACTGGGCAATAAACCCAGGCCTACCCTGCCCATTTAAATCAAGGGGGCAGGTATTGCCTGAGGGATGGCCCCCTGGGATCAAAGCTGTTAACTTGTAAGGTCCAGAAGGTGATGAAAAGGCGATCGGATTGTAACGAGTATCGTCGTAAAAAGTGGGCACTGTGACCCGAATTCAAATCCTGAATGAAACTTTGCATTTTACATAGCGCTGATGCCCTTGTGAAAAATATCCATCCAACTATTCTCCCTTCAGCTATGGGTAGATAGATTGGAAAGTATATTCAGTGGAACATATATCAATATTATTGTCAACCACATGATGAAAAATGATAGGAACATCAAGATGAAACAGTCATAGAAGACCATGAAGAGGTGCTTGCATTGTAATGGTTATCATCATAAGAAACGGGCAGAGTGACCTAAATTCAAATCCTGGACGAGGCCGTTTGCATTTTACATAGCTGAAGGGAGAATAGATGCATACTTTTCCTAGGGGTATCATACCCTTGGGAAAAGTATGCAGTTTACTATTCTCCCTTCAGCTATGGGTTAATAGATCAGACATTGCAAGATATATCAATATTATTGTGAACCACATGAGGAAAAATTATATGAAGATCAAAATGAACCAGTCATAGAAGGTGATGACAAGGCATTCTCATAGTAATGGCTATCATCGTTAAAAACGGGCATGGTGACCCGAATTCAAATCCTGGACAAGACTGTTTGCATTTTAATAGCGCTGGTACCCTTGTGAAAAGTATCCATCCAACTATTCTCCCTTCAGCTATGGGTAGATAGATTGGACAGTATATTCATTGGAACATATATCAATATCATCATGAACCACATGATAAAAAATGGTATGAACATCAAGATGAAACAGTCATAGAAGACCATGAAGAGGCGCTTGCATTGTAATGGTTATCATCATAAGAAACGGGCAGAGTGACCTGAATTCAAATCCTGGACGAGGCATTTTATATAGCGCTGATGCCCTTGTGAAAAGTATCCATCCAACTATTCTCCCTTCAGCTATGGGTAGATAGATTGGACAGTATATTCATTGGAACATATATCAACATCATCATGAACCACACGAGGAAATAATGCTATGAAGATCAAGATGAAGATCATAAAAGGTGATGAAGAGGCGCTTGGATTGTAATGGTTATCGTTGTAAAAAAAAAAAGGGCACTGATGCACTTCTAAAAAGTATGCATCCAACTATTCTCCCTTCAGCTATGGGTAAATAGATTGGGTAGTATATTCATTGAGACATACATCAATATCATGAACCACATGATGAAAAATGGTATGAACATCACCCTGAACCATCCATAAAAGACCATGATGGCACTATTCCTTGGAACTTTACCATTCTTAATGACAGACATATAAAAGATAATTGACCATACATGATGATTAAATTTTAGTATTATCTGCGTTATTCGGACTATTGTCCCCATCTTCATTGTTATTTGTACAACATTACAACTGATATGGCCTCCGCCCTTCTTCAGATATTTCTTGTCGGACTCGGGTGTTACATATTAATTGGATCCCTATTACTTTTTAAGGTAGTATAGAAATCCTTATGGCGATCAGTACAGCTGATGGCCTTGAGAGTGAGTGACAATGCTTGACCTCACTCTCACCTTGCTTTCTGGGGATAGAATCGTGAGAACGGAACCCCGATAGAAAGCCCCCTTCCGGTTTAAGGTGGGCAACTCGGTAAGTTAGTTGCAGTAGTTGTTGCAGTTAGTCAGTTGCAGAGTTAGAAGCTAGCAAGATGTGACTCTCAGCACGCAGTTGTCTGGCCTGGGGATCCGGAATAAAATAACATCAAAGGTAAATCGAAGTCTTGTTGTTATTACTAAAAGCTAACAATGACACAAGGCTTCTGATAAGAAATGATCCCCAGCAGAACCAGACACGGAATTCCCAGATAAGAAAGACCAGACGAGACCATTAGATGATAGAAGTACCAAGCTGGCCAGAAGAGAAGTATGCAACATCGGGAACCTTCTTTTTGAACTCGGAAACTTTCTTGTCGTAATCGAAAGCCATCACGGAACTTTGAACCTAACCCCTTATTTAGTCCATGGGGGTATCCTGTTCTCATTCCGCTAACCATAGCTGGGGTAGGAGTGTCAAACATTCAGAGAAATAATGATTAAAGACTAAAAACCAAAAATATTCTCCTCGTGACCATTAGATAAAAAAAAAAAAAAACAATCCTGTTTTCCATTATTAGCACCCTTTCATTTGTTTTTGCAATGTCTCCAGAAATAATGAAAATAACCAAATTTATCTAAGTCGTCGGGGTGGCCTTACGTCGGTATCAGCCATACTGCGAGGGAGTCTATCCCCTTTTCACTAGCGCTAGGCCAAGGAGATTGTTTTTGGCATCTGGGGTAGAGCACCACACCATCAGTTCCTTTCTTTACCACACATATCCCTGTGCTACTCATACGCTGAGTAGGCGAGGGCCGGTATTGAACCAGGAATCTTGTGGTTTCTACCGAACACTCTACTGACTGAGAAAAACAACATTACACTGTTGCACCCTCCGACCTTCTTCAAATGTACGTTGTCTATTAGAGTATAGCAATGATTCAACTTAGAAAATCATTGATATACTTGATAGACAAGGTAGACCTGAAGAAGACCAGTGGGCACACTGGCTGAAACGTTTTGTTTTTATTTATCATGATTTAAGGACAAGATGATAAGATGAGGACAACAGTCTGAAAAATCAAAATAATAAATCTAAAAAATTCAGATAGATATTTCATTGGGCAACAATTTTTGTTGAGTTGGATCTTGATCTAATATTTATTTTTTACTACTTTTTGCCCTCTGAATCCAAAAAGGACCCCAATTTTTCTATATCATATCAACTTTTTGAGCTACAGAATACCTCGATTTTTCTCAAAAACCAAGAAATGCTGGTAATAAAGGACTATTTGCTCGTAAATTCTTACCATAAAATAAACTGAACCCCCATTTTATGTCCGTGTTTTTGCAATAAATGTTTTATTTTTCTTGCACCCGTTATTTTACAATACTAAATATATTTTCTTTATTTATTTTAATATTTACTTCAATGTGCATATTCTAAAAGCTTTTATTTTGTGAGAATGGTTAGTTTTAAAGTGGGGGTTCGTTTTTTACACTTCAACTTTTTTACTCGTAAATTCCTACCGTAAAATGCCCAAGCCTAATTTTATGGTAGGAATTTACGAGTAAAAAGTTGAAGTGTAAAAAATAAAAACGACACGACGAAAAACAAAATTACACCAATTTAAAATTGTAAAACAAACCGCCACTTTAAAACTAAACATTCTCACAAAATAAAAACTTTTAGAATATCACATTGAAATGAAAATTAAAATAAAGAAAAATATATTTAGTATTGTAAAATAACGGGTGCAAGAAAAATAAAACATTTATACAAAAACACAGACATAAAAATGGGGATCCAGTTTATTTTATGGTAGGAATTTACGAGCAAATAGTCCTTCATTACCGAAATGCTTGAGTTATGAGATGAGAAATTATGAGTTTTTTTTTTATTAAAAAAAAAAAAATTCTTTTGAATAGTTCAAAAATTTTGAAGATAATATTAACCTTTATTCAAATTTCATTGTGTTAAATATGGGTGGGTGGGGTAAATTTGACACGGTAGATTGGACATCTAGTGATCAAAAAGTTAGACAAGCACATGAATAAAACACCTGTTTACAAAAGATTTTTTTAAAAAATTGCACTCTATGAAAATGTTTATCAACTTAAAAGAGTTTTATCAATGAGAAAGAAAATATAAACAATTTACAATATACATGCTAAGTATCACTTAACATAAAAATTCGTAGACACAAAATACGTACAATACAAACACTACCTTCCCTTGCTCTCGGTCTCCGGAAAATCGCCCGGTAAAAGAGAGTGTACTTAAAAATGAATAAATAAATAAATAACGGTATCCTCACTGTGTTATAGCTATTAAATAACTAATGCTGCTTTATCAAAAAAAGAAAAAAGAAAAAGAAAAAAGGGGGTAGATATTAACTGGAGTAATATATCATCATATAATGATAAGAAAGAAATAAGAAATTTATTTATCAATAGTAGGTACAAGTTATAAAGAATAAGTAAAAGAAAAACTTTATTTTTGTTAAACTACTATTGAAGGGAGGCCATGCCTAATAGCGTGAAGTTAAGCCCATGGACATGACCACCCTTGGACGCTCATGGAAACGATACAAGACACACCAACAATACAAACATATCATATATATCATGCGACAAATTAGCCGTGTGAGAATCTAAATGCAAATCTGTTGTTTATAAGAGGCAATAAAATGCTTTTTGAAAAGTTTTTTAAGGACAAAATAATTTACCTTTGATAATGACTTTATATTTCCAGTTAATATGAACCCCCCCTTTTTTTTCTTTTAGACATTATAATTGTTTTTGTTTTATAGTCTAAAACAAGAGTGTCTAAAATTTAGACACTATAATTATAACATTATATTATAATGTCTGATTGTGGGAATCAATAATGAATAACCTAATTTTAATCAGAAATAGCTCCCTTAAAACATCATTACTTTTAATGAAGGTTTTTAAAGCAGTGATAAATTCTTCTCCCTCACCTTCTATATTCTTATTTCATCTGAATAGCAAGTTCGATCCTCGCTGGATGCCCTATAAAAAAAAATCCCCACATGAAAAAAAGAAAAAGAAAAAGCAAACCTTGTGTTTATCCGCTTTGGTGGGAAGTCGGGAAAATATGAGATAATTTTTTTTTTCATCTCTCATCAGCAATAAATAAATCAATCATCTGGTAAAACTTTATTTTATTTCATAAAATTTTAAATAAATGAAAGAAAAAAAAAAAAAAAAAAGAAAAAAAAAGTAACCTTAAAAGAAGCTAATTTTAACTCAAGGTACTTTTTCATGTTGCGAACATTTTTAAATAGATTTTAAAAAAAAATCTAAGTCGATCTACTATAAGAAGGCCAATGCATTGCATACACAAATTTGTGGGATTGGTTCACGGACCTCTGAAACACTTTTCTCTTGCTCTACCACTTGAGCTAAAGCGCATTCGAAACGTCTCTTCAAATATTATTGCCTTGCTAAGCGCTGAGAAAATGCCTGGATTCTAATTCATTTTTTTCAAGTGCGTGTGAATAGACATCATCATCATCGTCATCATTATCAGTAGCAACAGTTTGTCACTTTGGAAAGCTAAAAAAAAGAAGACCTCTAAGTTGCTCGTTTGACTCGCTAACCACGAAACGAATACCCGACCGCAAGTATTTGGAAAAAATATATGTACTACTATATATATACACACACACTTAGTTGTTCCCGTCACTAGTATTTAATCATTATCACCGAAATCGACTGCACCTGATGACCCGGCCTAACAGCTGAAGGGTCACAAGTGTGTTATTTATCATTAAATGATTGTCCCAATTTGAATATTCAGGAAATCTGCGAAAATCCACCACTTTTTTTTTTAAAAAAAAAGAGAAAAAGTTATGACCGCGCAGTAACCGTGTGGTGCGCAATTAAATATATTTCCAGACAAAATTATAAGTTTTGACATTCAAAGAGAAAAATAAATAAAGTTCACATTGCGTGCTCCTCATTGAGATAATAAATAAAAGAAATACATAATTAATTAATTCTAATTGATTAAATAATGTAAGAAACCAAATACTCGTCAAATTAATAATTATTATTTCCGATTTATATTTAAATAAAGATTTTGTTAGAAGTTCACGGAAGCACACAATTGAATATGCAACTGTTAAAGTTGAAATTAGATTTTAAGACCCTTTCCTCCTCCTCCTCCTCCTCAAAGAAAAAAAAAAAATCAACAAAAAAATAAGAAACATTTTTATTTATTTATTAGGTTCATTGTATTTAAATTTATTCATATAATTTCATGGAGCATTTTTTAACAATTTCTTTTTCTTGGAAAACATAAAATACTGTTATGACATTTTAACATTTTTTTAGACAAATTTAGATTAGCTTTAACATTAAAAATAACGAATATGTATAATTATTATACATATTCGTTATTATACAAACACATACGAATATGTATATTATACTATAATATACATATTCGTATGTGTTTGTGTGTACACATATATATGTGTGTAATATACAGTGTATATATCTTTTTCTTTATCTGTATATTATACACAGTAAAGAGAAAGATACACACACACACACACACACACATATATACACTGTATATATATGTGTGTGTGTGTGTGTTTCTATTTATACATACATATATATATATACACACACACACATATACACTGTATATGTATGTGTGTGTGAGTGTATCTTTTTCTTTACTGTTTAATGTTTATTGTTATCCTGTCTGTCCAGCCAGACTTAACATCTTAAATTATTAGCACGCATTGTGTGAAACGTCAGGTCGAGAGAGAGAAAAAAAATCTGATTCTATTGGTGGGAGGTAGCTTCTTCTATTCTTTAACTGATGCTTTATAAGATAAAATATAGAAACCGGGTGGTCAAGTTGATGCTACAGGTGCAATTAATTTCCTCATCTAAATACAAGCATCAACACTTTCCAACATGCACCCTTCTCCAACTTTTCTGTCAGAATGAACGGTCACTTAATCTGACGATGCGTTTCTTTCATGTAGCATCTCCCCGGAAGTCCGATGATGCGTTCACATCACAAAAAGGGCTGACAGGATAGACAATCACAGCAACAAAATGCAAGAAAAATATAAATAATCGAATATTCTTTTTTCTAAATATAATTTATTTCTATCAATATATAAATTTTAACAGAGATAAGGTTTTTATTGTTTAAAAGCACCGAAAACAAAATTCCTATCTTATCTGACACCCCTACAAAGCTGAAGTGAATAAAATCGTCCATTGAACCAGCAAGGATAATTGCTGTTATATTATGTCTACCTCCCACCGAAATCTTGTCTTTGTTCAGTGGATAAATTTTTAAAATTTTTACCAGGAGGCTTTAAAACTAGCGAGAAAATCCACAAAAGTCTTGTTTAGTGGATGTAACTTGTAAATTATTTCCTATCGGATAGTGGGAGGAATTTTCTGTCGGTATATACAATCTAGTCAACAAACCGGACAATACAAAGATATAAGAGCCATGTTCCTAGTGTTAGTGGCAGGCCGCACGCTTTCCTCTACTTTGGCTCGTTACTTTTTAACATTTTAACGTGGAATTTACCGAAATATTCCCCCGAAGGACCTTTCCTGTGGTCCGAGGTGAAAGGTAAAGTTATAAATGGATTCTTACAAATAATTTTGATACGGATTTTCAGCGACTGATCATTGAGGGGGGTAAAAAAATACCAAAAACAAGAAAAAAAAAGTGTTTTTTTTTTTTTTTGTTCCTTTCTCTTTGTTGTCGTGTGTTGTTCATAGTAAGTATGGTTATTATTCGTGTGTATTTTTTTGTGAATAACAATGTATAGATCATTTCTAGACAAAAATATCACCATTTCTTTCAGTCTACAATTGCCGGTGTAAATAAACTAACTAGAGATTTAAAAAAAATCTTTTTACTTTTTTTTTCTTGTAAAGGTTTTTAAATGCGTATAAATATATATATAAAAAAATTTCAATGCAGCTGGATCTAAAAAAAAATCACCGCGCTTCTTTTTCTTAATCGGCGAAGATGACTTTAAATTTCCTTTTGAAAATCTGTTTAAAAAAAAATATATAGAAAAAAAGAAAATTAATTATTTTTGGTTAACTATTATTCCTTATAATTGCCTATAATTATGTACTTAATATTGCATTTAAAAAAGAAATAACAAAAAACGACCCTTTTTTTATCTAAGTTCTTTAGAAACAAAGTTATGCGGTTAAATTTTCACAGGGAGCTAAACAAAAAAAAAATGTACTTTTCATTTTTTTTTTCTCTTCCTAACGCGTGTTGTCGAAATGTGAATGTGTACGTTATATATATATATATATAATATGTATATATATATATATATACACATTTTTTAATTTTTTATTTTAACTATGCCAAAAAAATTTATATATATATTATATCTTTTTTTTCTTTCTTTTTTTTTTTTTTGGCATAGTTAAAATAAAATGAAAGTCGTTAAAATTGACTTAATTTATTCTTTTTTAAGAAATTAAAAGATTAGTCTTGATTTGTATTATTTTCGTCGATTTTCTTGTATTTTTTTTTTTTTTTTTGCTGAGGAACACTTTTTAAAAAAAGCCGACATCGTAGTTATATTTTATTTATTTATTTTTTCATCAAAAGAAAAAAAAAATTCTTAAAAATTTGTTGCTTAAGGCATTTTTCTTTCCCTTAAAAGAAAAGTATATATATATAATTAAATATATATATATATTTTAATTGTATTTATAAAAATTAAACTCTTCCTTCCGAACTAAAAACTCTTTATCTGCGCATCTTTCTTCTTTTTCTTGTTTTAGTGTAAAAAAGAGAATATACAAAAACATATATATATATATATATCTATACAAAGAAAAAAAAATGGAAATAAAGAAAGCAATTTTTATCTTCCGTTCTTTAATTAGTTTTTTAGTTTTTAAATAAATAAACATCTTGTTTTGTTTGTTTTAAAATATCTTTGAAAAATAAAGCTAGACGTGATGCTGGCTGAGTCATTTTTATGTTGAGATATAAAATATGGAGGAAAGACTAAAAACTATGAGCGAGAAAGAGAGAAAGAAACTAAAACAACTTGGTTGTTTATTGTTTGTTTTTAGCATTTACCTTCACCCGCGTGTTCCTTTTAAACAAGTAAAATAATAACAATAGATAAAATAAACCTCTATTTTCGGCAGAAAACTTAACAAAACCTCCACACCAAATTATAAGATGGTCTTAAATAATATCATTGTGTTGAGATTATGAAGAAAAGCCTGAATAGAAAAAAGAGGTAACGATACAGGTTCGATGTTTCTTATAATTATTCGTATTATTATTATCATCTATCTTTACTCTTTGCAGGGGAAGCCTTCACATGTAAACAAACTTTAAGTCTAAATCTTTTATTAACCATAAAAAAAGCTTCAGTAATCAGAATCGTAGCCGTAGTTTTGGGAGAGTGTGAGTCATTTTTGTTAAAAGGTAAAATATGGAGGACTAAAGTTGTGTAGAGGAGAAGAAAGAAGAAAAGCTTCGATGTTGTTTGTTGATGTCATTATTATTATTATTATTATCATTATCATTATTATTATTATTCACACCGTTTATTTATTTATACTTTATCCGCGTGGACTTTATAAACAGCTTAAATGATAGATTTTATTTACTACGTCTCATACTGCGATCACGCCTTATTTATTAAAACTTTTTGATAGAATTGATAATGCCCTTTGTGCTGTCTTCAAAAAAAAAAAAAAAAAAGAAAGAAAAAAAGGGACCCCCCAAAATGTACACTATGCCTGAACCCGGTTTTTTTTATGAATAAAGAGAAAATATGGAAAAATCCTTTTATTTTTTTTATTTTTTATTATTTTTTATTTATTCATTTTCATGACAATACCATCTGTTGAGATCTGTTAAATCTAAAACATGAGGTTGGCAAGTATTTCAAAACTAATATCAATTAATTTAGATAAGTAAATGACATTTATGAGAATATCTCAACATTTAAAAATGAATTTTTGTCTGTTATTTTTTTTTCTTTTGATGAATGAAATTTATTTATAGATAACTAAGCGACGCTTAAAAAAAACTGATTTTTAAGATTTTAATAAAAAAAGAAATGAAATATACAAAAATATAATGGTATGCAATGAATGGAGAGAGAGAAAAAAAAGATGTTATTAAAAACAAAACAAAACCGAATAGGTATTTATTTTTATTTTCAATTTGGATCAATGATACACTGATATTTATTCATTTTTTTTGTATTTTTCATTTAAAAAAAAAATTAAGCAAAAAAAAAAAAAGAAGTCCTTTCTATTCCCGTGTTATATGACAAAACCATTTACTATTTGAATTTGTTATTCACAACAGGTGAAGCCCTCCGTGATTTCTAAAATTAAGAAAGAAAAAAAAAATCAGTGAAAAGAACTGAAAAAAAAAAAAAAAAGAACCCCCCAACAAATTCCTGAAAAGCTCCCCCACCAAAAAAACGGATAGATGATGTCGTCCAGTGATCGAGGTTCGAGCAGTAACAGTTCGGCGGTGGTGGCCCCAGCTGCCACCAGCCGTGGTGGAGGTCGAGGTCGAAGAGGTACTAATTCTGTCCGTGAAGATGGGACTGCCAGTACCAGTGCAAATGCTACAGATTCTCAGACCACTGCCCGTGGGCCACCACCACCACCCCCTACTTCATCTAAAAATATGAAAGCCATGAGCACCAGCTTAAAACGGTAAGGTTTCTTCTGGGTACCTTGTTTTGGTTTTTAATGCATAGAAAAAAAAGACATTTTTTTATCTACATCAATTTACTTTGTATACATTGCAGTCTCACACACAGTTTATAAATTGTAAAAAAAAAAAATACTAATGTAGAATAGTGCGCAAGAGATAATATCATTAGAATCACATTTTACATATAAATAGTTTTAAATTACGGAAACTGCCAAAGTAGTGTAACCCTAACACTAGCGTCTCAAGGGTTTAGGGTATTTCCATGAAATATAATGTTTTTTATACGTAATCTAATGATATTATCTCTTGCGAGCTATTCTGCATTAGTAACAAAAAAACAAATGGTGTGGGGTAAATGGTATTATATTTCCTCAAGGTTGTAGTTCACTTAATTATTTAGGCTATAAGTCTTTTAATTCCCAAAACACTTGAATAAAAATAGCTTATATATTTCATTTCTGTAAACTAAGCATTTTATTGCAAAATTATTTGATTTAATGATTGATTATAAAAGTTCTGTTTTACCTTTTTTCACAAATAAACAATAAAAAAAAACAAAGATAGCATTTATTATATTATTTTTAATAACTTTTTATTGAAGTAATTATATATTTGCTGAATCAAATGTCTTGTCTCTACTGACTATGGTTTGCAAAACAAAAACATACATTGACAAGCATGTTATCTTGAATTTAATAATATTTACAAAATAGAACTGCATCATTTTTTTAAAAATAGGGTCATCTTATTGAATTGGTGCTGTTGGAATTTCTCAAGTTATATATATATATATATATATATATGTGTGTGTCAGTGTGGCAGCCTAATGTCAGTATCAGCCAAACAGCAAGGGAGTCTAACCCCTTTTCACTAGCACTAGACCAAGAAGATTATTTTAGCATCTGAGATGGAGCACCACACCTACCATCAGCTCTTCACTTTACCGCACAGATCCCTGTGTTAATACGCTGAGTTGGTAAGGGCCGGTATCAAACCCGGAACCTTATGATTCCTAGGCAGATGCTCTACCGACTGAGCTAAACCGGCCCGTGTGTGTGTATAATTACTCAAAAACTACAGTTATCACATTTTTTTGATAAGCATTCAAAACAACTGCTATAAACTGTTTATATCCAATTTTATTAACCTGATTAAATTGTGATGAATGTGTGTATTGCCCTGTGTCTTATACATCGTAGGTGAAGTTTGAGACCTCCCGTAGGCCTAGGCCAATCTTCTCTATGAGGCTCACTAACCCAGCTTATGCTCAGTACTTTTACCTACCATAAACTGCGAAATTGCTTTTATACAGCTATGTTTCTGCTTGTGTAATGCACAGCTAGACTGTTTTCAACAATATATGCTTAAATACACTAAAAACTTTTCCTGAATCTGACCGGCTGAAATGGGGGTGCGTCTTATATGCCCGTGCGTCTTATATGCCGTCAAATACGGTAATTAATCTTTTTCTATCCTTCAGAACTTTAGTTACATCTATGAACTTTGTTCGAAAGCTGTTTGCCTTGAAAATGTATAATTTTCTGTATTCATTTACACACACACACACAATTGGTTAAGAAAAAGGCTTAAAAATCGGTCATTTTGTAGTTATAGATCTATATCTACCCACAGGTATCTGTATATACCTATGAGTTTCATCAGACCACTTACCAATTATATTGCTCTATTCAATAATATTGAACATTGAGCTCTCACCTTGGACCTGAACATTCCATTGTTGGAAGAAACTTAGAATCATCCTAATACCAACTTACCTGGTAACCCACCTGTGGAGATATATATCCGCATGTATGTATGTACAGAATTTGTCATATGAAACATTTAATTTATATTCCTCATTTTAATTGTATTGCTATCATTTCTTTTGAATATGATCAGCTTCCATCTAGGATATTTAAGAGGAAAAGGAGTCCATGGTTTAAAAAAAAGTTTAACCCACTAAGAATGGAGAATCTGGTTTATAAATAAAGCATAAATGTTCAGCATTTAAAAATCTGTTAAATCCTACTTAATGAACATAAATTCCACTATCGTATGTCACCCCACCGAAAGAGAAAAATACTAGAAATCAAGGAATTAACTGAATTTAATGAAATTTTCAGTGTTGATACATGAATGAATAAAAGATATAATTCACCAGTTATTTTATTTAAAAACTTTTACATTTTTTCAGGTCACTTAACTTTGAACCACGTATGTTTGTGAATCTGTGTTACACCTCAAAGATACGTGGTTCAAAGTTAACTGACCTAAAAAAATGTAAGAGTTTTCAAATAAAATAACTGGTGCATTATATTGTTTATTCATTAATATATCAACACTGAAAATTTCATTAAATTCAATTAATTCCTTGATTTTTTTTTTTAGTATATTTTTTTTCTTTTGGCAGGGTGACATACGAGGATGGAATTTATGTTCGTTAAGTAGGATTTAGCCTAAAAATTTATTAACTGAATAAATCTAAACTTTTTTTTGTTCTTTCTGTTCATATGTGGTGAATAAAAGTTGTAAAAACAAGTTTTTAATGACAATACAAACTAGTATTTAAATGTTTTTTTTTCTTTTCTTCTAATTGATGAAAACTTTCGAAAATACTTTTTTTTACAGTATTCAAAAAGAATTAGCAGAAATCACATTGGACCCACCACCAAATTGCAGGTAAGTTTACTGTTTAACTTTTTTGTAAAAGAATTATAACATACTAGTTGTATTTTTCTGATTGACATTTGTAGGGCTTTAATACAGTAAAGTAAAATTCTTTATATTTATTTGGTTGTTTTTTTTTTTTTTTTTTTTTTTTTTTTTTAAGAATTAAAAAAAAACCCAACCTTTTCTCACAGTTGTTTGTTGGTGTTGTTAGTAGAACTAGTAAACGCGCACAGTCATCTCAGAATTATATTCATAATGAAAGAGAATCCATTAGAAAAATATAATTTTTTATCTTTCATTAAAATAAAGTCTTTATGGGGAGGGGGGAAATATGGGAAAACAAATTGTTTTTTGAATGAAAATAGTCCAATATTTGAAAATTTAGCTCAGTCAGTAGAGCGTCCGACAAGGAACCACAAAGTTCCAGGTTTGATACTGGTCCTCACCAACTCAGCGTATGAGTAGCACAAGGATCTGTGCGGTAAATTGAGGAGCTGATGATGGGTATATGGCACTCCACCTCAGACGCCAAAATTAATCTCCTGGGTCTAGTGCTAGTGAAGAGGGGATAGACTCCCTCGTTGACTGGCTGATACTGACTTTTGGCCACCCCGATGACTTTACTTAATTTACTGATAAAAATCTGAAATTCTAATCTACAAAAAGTGATAGTCATTATTAGGATGATTTTATGGAAATCCCCTTTTTTTATATGAAGGGTCGGTTTAGCTCAGTTGGTAGAAGTTCCTGGTTCGATACCGGCCATTGTCAACTCGGCGAACTGTGTGGTAAAATGATGAGCTAATGGTAGGTGTGGTGCTCCACCTCAAATGCAAAACAATCTCCTTGGTCTAGCGCTAAGTGAAAATGGGATAGACTCTCTTGCTTTCTGGCTGATACTGACATTAGGCTACCCTGATGTCTTTTTAAATAAGGGTTTTGGGTTAAATACCTGCCCTCACTAAGTCAGTGCATGAGTAGCACAGCTTGTATGTGTGCTGTAAAGTAGGAAGCTGAAGGTAGGTGTTATGTTCCACCTCAGATGCAAAAAAAACTAAACTCCCTGGACTAGCGCTAGTGAAATGAGGATAGACTCCCTCGCTGTCAGGCTGGTACCAACAACAGGCCACTCAGCTGACTTGGTATTTTTTACTATTGATCTAAGCCCAATGCTCTAACTATTGAGCTGTTTAACTTTTAAAGAAAAGAAATAAAATGCCCATAGGAAATGGACTCGTCGATGGGAGTTCAAATCCTGGATGAGACTGTTTGCATTTCACATAACTCTAATATCCTTGGCAGCGGTATGAATCCAACTATTCTCTCTCCAACTATGGGTAAATAGAGCAGACTCTTTAACCTTGTTTTGGCAACCAGTCTAGGAGAAGGAAAACTTTGAACTCAAACCTGTTAAACTCCGCATAAAAATAAATCTTGTATTACATTCTCCCATATGGAGGGGTTGGTAAATAGATATAAAGAAACAAAACAAAAAAAAAATTACTTTTTAAAATTCTACATGACTTCAGATCTGCTGATAGGTATGTGTTCTGTATCCCTGACGCACAAAAATCTACAATGATGCAATAAAATCGTATCCATGTGTCCCAGTGTTTTTTCTTTTTTCTTCCCTCACCATTTCATGCTAACTGTAAATACAGTTCAATAGTTTCTTAACGAATTACACAGGATAGGTTACAAGGTAGGAGTTAGACGGCTTTAGTTGGGACCCATAAATTTTCCTGGGGACTCCATCAAAGTAATATGTGAGTCCGAGGACACACTAAATCAAAAAGCTATCAACATTACTGTGACATAATTTGATTAAATGAGAATCTACAACCTCCTTCTTAGCGAAAAGGGGATAGACTCGCTCAGAGATGCTGAATAGGTATGCATCCTGTGTCCCTGACGCACAAAAATCTAAAAGGACGTGGTAAAATCATATCCATGCATCTCAGTGTTTTACTTTTTTTTCACTTGTGATAAATATTGACACACTTATTTTAAAATGCTTTATAAGTTTAAAAATCTGATACTGATTATATTGGGATATTATCTTACAATGTGAATAACTTGTGTGGATAAAATTATCTCTAAACATTTTTGCTGAGGATCATTTTCAAATGTTTTTGAAAATTCCTTTAGAGAACATCAAGCTTTTTAGTTTTGTGCAAAACATTCTAAAGACTTGATTAAAATGTTTTGCATGATGGACACTTTATTGTTAATCAACAAAATAAACCAATAAAAAAAAAAAAAACCCAACTTTGAACAGAAAAAAAAATCATCTTAAAAATGATTTAATCCTTTTTGTTTTGAAGAGGAGGGGGAAGTTTGTATTATTTGGTTTATTGTCCTTATCTTTGTTATCTGTACAATGTTTCGGTTGATGTGCCCTCTGGCCTTCTTCAGGTATTTCTGGTTGAACTCAGGAACCTTCACAGAACTTTGAACCCAACCCTTTATTTAATCCACGGGGGTATACTTTTCTCATTCTGCTAACCATGATTGGGTACAAGTGTTAAGCTGTGTTAATTATTATCCTATGTTACTGTTGCCCTTGACCAGAATTGAACCTGCAGCCTAGAGATAACTGCCACTTAGAACTGTATTAACTTAAAGCCTATGTCCACTACGCCATGTGTCCAACAAGAAATACCTGAAGAAGGCCAGAGGGCACATCAGGCAAAACGTTGTACAAATAACAATAAAAATGAGGACAATAGTTTGAATTATACAAATTATCAAGCGTCACTAAAAAATTCAGATAAATAGGGAAAAAGTTGTATAATTTTTATAAACATTTTTTCCAGTTTCATGTCAATGAGGTTTTCAGTGATAAAATAAAGTAAATTTGGAATAGCCTATTGTCAGTATCAGCAGGACAGCGAGGAAGTCTATCCCTTTTTTGCTAACACTAGACCGGGGAAATTGTTTTTTGCTGAGGTGGAGCGCCACCCCTACAGTAAGCTCCCCACTTTTCTGCACATATCAGATTATCCAATCTGTGCTACTCCTGCGCTGAATTGACAGGGAATGGCATCGAACCAGGAACCTTGCGATCCTTGCCGGGTGCTCTACTGACTGAGCTAAACCGACCCCTAAATAATTCTGTATAAATTCCATTAATCTAAGTGTTTCTACCTGTCTATATGATTTAGAACTTTACCAGAAATTGTTTTTATATGTAAAATTATTCTAAACTGTTATCTACAAACAAAACAAATTGTTTAATGCTTAAATATTTTAAATGAATGTCAATTATTTCACTACATTTTTGTATGTGTGGTTAGTTGTCTCATTAGTTTGTAAACAATAAAAAAAAAATGTGAAAAATTTATGTGAGAAATTTAAAACTTCCATGTTACAAAAATCTCTTTTGTTTTCCCAAGTGTTTTTACATGTCATTTGAAGATTTAGTTTCTCTATAATTTTATACATGATGTTCAATTATCCTTTTGATTCTAGTAGGAAAAGAAAAAACCCAAATTAAGATCTTCTCATTATCTCTTTCTTTCTAAGTATTCATTTTAATTTGCTCAACACCTGGAATCAAAGTAATTATTTACCAACTGGTTTATTGATATAGACTCTCATTCTAAATGTTATTCAGAAAGAAAGACGTCACATTAATTCTTTTATTTTCTTAGCAAATTCCTACTTAAAATATTCCTAATTACCATAGACATTGTTTATATTTCCTCTCTTGATTGGAGTACGCATAATTATTTATATATACGAATCTATAAACTAGTGTTGAGTACAATCTTATTATAATGGAGATTTGGTGTCTGTCTAATATGGTTGGAGGAGTAATGGTTAGTGTAGTAGGAAATAGACTCGTTGACCTGAGTTCAAATCCTGGACGAAGCTACAGTTCATATAGTGTTAATACCCTTGGGAAAGGTATTAATCCAACTACTCTCTCTCTCTCTCTCCCAGCTATGGGTAAATAGTAGGGCAGACTGGGCTCTTTAACCTTGGTTAGGCAACCAGTCTAAGAGAAGGAAAACTCGGAATTCAAACCTGTTAAATCCACTTGGGGTGGTTAGGGTTAATCCTAATTAGTGTTCGAAACTATATTGCTACTTATGTCACAATACCCTAAGGAATTGTGTAAGTTTATCAATGAGCATTTAATTTATAGTCAAAATGATTAATACATAGCTTAAAGCTTATTTATTGACAATATTTCTATGAAAATTTGAGTTAGATTTGCCTCAAAACAGCCCATGTTATTAGTGCATTTAAAATCCTGCAATGTGTCTTGTATATCACTAAGAGATAAAGGTTTACATAATATATGCTGTGGTTAATTTGCATACTGATTTTAACAAACCCGGGTTTAATAAATAATTACTTGGTGTTATTGATCTCTAATATTATTGTTTTATTTTCCAACATATTATTATCAATCCTATGAATGATTTTATATGGAAACCAATTAAAATATAATTAAAATAAGTGTAATCTTTTTTACATGCCTTCTTAATTGATTTTGTTAGTGTTTCTTATTTAATTATATTAAAACTTAAATACTTACACCCGGAAGGAAGTCGCATATTCGTGCTAGTTTTAATAAATCTATAAAATGTTTCATATCTATCCTACTTATGGTTACTTTTTTGTCATTTTTCACACCCATTTAAGTTCATTATCTGTTTGTTATCATTTAATGCATATCACCTAATAATGACTGAACACAAATTGATAACATAGGTAGTGATGCAGATAACTTTTTGATTTAGTGCGTCCTGGGACGCACATATTTGCTTTGAATGAGTCCCCTGGAAAATTGATGGGTCCCAACTAAAGCCATCTAACTCCCACCTTGTAATCTATCGTGTGTAATTCGTTTCTAAGAAAATATTGAAATGTATTTACAGTTAGTTTGAAATGGTGAAGGAAGAAAAAGAAAATCACTGGGATGTATGGATATGATTTTACTGCGTCAGGGATGCAGGAGGCATACCTAATCAGCATCTCTGCATAGGAAGATTTCACATGAACTCTTTAAAGATTTCTTCATAAGACAAATCCTAGTATTTTTATTTAATTAAAGCTTTAAATAACAAAAATAAAACTTGTTATTATGGATCGGAAAATTGACTGCAGGAAAAACATTCCAATGATTTGTCTATGACCTTTGATTATTGAAAAACAATACGAAGCAAATAAGAACATGTGCTTTTTTTTAGTGTTGTGAAAGGTATGAGCTACTCTTAAACCATTGATCTATATATTAATAGTTGTGATCCATAATTGTACGACCGTTATCATCTTGCAACACTGGTTAAAAATGAGATCGTCTATATCGTCCAACGTAAAATGCAAAAATTTGAATGCTGATTATCTGATGTTACTTATCCGTCGAATTCTTAGTTGTTATGAGTGTTGTCCCCTCAGCTAAATAATGGACCATTCCGTTTTTTGTTATAAAGAAAGGGAAGAAAAAAGACATACTAAACAGAAAAAATTAAGAAAAAAAAAGAAAGAGTAGGGGAAAGATGGAGAGGATGTGAGCGCGGGAAGCGATAACGTTAATCTGTTTCAATCGAACATAATGAAAAGATGAAAAAGAAAAATAGCGACAGAGAGTTAAATCAAGATTTCAATATTTTTTAAATATTGAATTATTTTGCAAAAGCTGTTGATTAAATATATCAAACGTTATAATGATTAAATTATCGTACTGTGGTATATCCACAGGTCTTGCTAATAGTGTATTCATTTGGTTTTAAATGCTTTTTTGACGTTGTCTTGTGCTCATCTTAGTTTAATTAATTAAATCAATGTTACCATCACAAAAAAGAAAAAGAAAAAAAGTGCTGCCGGAAGGGGGTGAATTCAAGCTTACATTAAAAAAAAAATCTTTTTATTTATTTTATTTTTTAATCAATATTCTTAAAATTTGAAGTTTTCGATGATTAATATTTTTGTATTTGACAAATTTGGTTGTTTTGTTGGTGCTCTTCCAATATGTGATCTACCGAGTTGTTTACATTCCAATATGTGATCTACCCATTAACTACCACATTATTTTCCCATTAAACTAACCCTAATCCTAACCCTGTCTTCTTTTCTCCTAGTAGATCACATGCCATGAATAGTAGATCGAAAACCTTCGGTAGATCACATATTGGAAGAGCACCGTTTTGTTTTTACGGCATATTAACTCTTTAGTCATTTAATGCTGAATCAATTAGTTTTTGATAAATGACTGGTTTCTTACAGTAGCTCTGGTTACTCACTTAGTATTAAACAGGATTATAGTTGCTTAACTTTGGTGATCTAGCTGCAACCGGTGCTTTCAGCATAACTTGCCCTAATGTGTATTTGATTAAAAAGAAAAAAGTCCTGACATAATTTGACAAGTGACTAGGATCATATGTAAAATGTTTTTTTTCTTCACTTTTTTTTCAAAGTACATTTAATAAAATGTATTTTAATTGTGCCTACCGACTGTGGGAGGATTTAGTTTCTTTGCGATTGTAGTTAACGACAAGAAGATATTTATTACT
This sequence comes from Doryteuthis pealeii, assembly GCA_023376005.1. Taxonomy (NCBI): domain Eukaryota; kingdom Metazoa; phylum Mollusca; class Cephalopoda; order Myopsida; family Loliginidae; genus Doryteuthis; species Doryteuthis pealeii. The sequence goes on from CM042155.1 coordinate 185,020, forward strand.
GGGTTAAATGTCCATTGTTAGCGTTTGATGAAGACTATCAACACTGGACTCTTATTGACATAAAAATTGAATGTAAATCTAAGTTTGGCTATAAGATCACCTGATGGAAACTTATTACTGATAAAGTACTGACAATGGGTTGATGAACCTTGCCATATCTCTTCTATAAATAAACGGTGTTGTTTTTCTTCTTTCTTGTATATTTTCATACTGATTAAATGTTTCAATGAAAAGAGAAGTGTAAACTATTAGTCCAAATATATTTTGATTTTATTAATGTTGATCGTTGGATTTTGGAAACCTGTGTAATGGATTGAGTCGTAGGAAATGGGCTCATCGGCCCGAGTTCAAATTCTGGACGAAGCTACACTTCACATTGTGCTAATACCCTTGGGAAGGGTATGAATCCAACTACTCTCTCTCCAGTTATGAGTAAATAGTAGGGCACACTAGGCTCTTTAACCTTGGTTAGGAAACCATCCGAGGAGAAGGAAAACTCGGAATTCAAACCAGTTAAACCTAATTAATGATCTATTTTCAATTAAACATTTTTTTTTTTTATCTTAAATTTTTTTTTTTATTTTAATCATTTTAAAATGGACTCTTCAAAGCTGGGAAATAAACAATGAAATTTTAATTTTTAATTCAATTATAGGAGGAATTCTCAAAGTAGTTTTTTGACTAACAAGAAGGGAGCCCCTTTGGTTTGAATTCAGTTTTCTTTCTCCTAGACTGGTTTCCATACCAAAATTAAAGAGCCCAGTCTGCCATATTACCCATGGCTAGAGGGAGAATAGTTGAATGCATACCTTTCCCAAGGGTTTTAGCTCAGTCGGTAGATCGTCTGTCTAGGAATCACAAGGTCCCTCAGTGTAAAAGTAGCACGGAAAAGTAAGGAGCTGATGGTAGGTGTGGCGCTCCACCTCAGAAGCCAAAACAATCTCCTTGGTCTAGCGCTAGTGAAGAGGGGATAGACTCCCTCGCTGTCTGGCTGATACTGACTTTATGCCACCCCAACGACTTTATTAGCACATTCTGGATGTGGCAAACAGCCTCATCCAGAATTTGAACTCTGGTTACTGAGTCCATTTCCTCCTCCTATGATAACCATTACACCATGAGGGCCTCCAAATAATCTTTAGTTAACTTTAAATGAAAGAAATGATAATATCTTGTTTATTCATTTCTGACTTTTATCTAATAAAACACTTTCTTGAAATTCGATTTAAAAATTCCTTCTTCTGAGTTTATTATGCATTATTTTACAATTCCTTTTGGGTTTATTTTATTTTTATTTGGTTTATTTTCAATTATTTTGTTTATTTGCATCATTTTCCAATTCCTTGTTCAGAGTCGGTTTATTCTTTCTGGATATTGTTTACTCTTTGGAAAACCTGTAGAAATATATTTACCTTTATAAAATACATTCCTTATGTGTCATTTTGTTTAGAGAAAATGATTTTTGGATTCAAAATTTAATTGCATTTCATTCAGTAATTCTCAAAATACAATAAAGGGAAAACTTTAAAAAAGACAGATTTAATCACATTGAAATGTTTTAGATATATTAAATAACATTTTTGTTATTAGGATTCATTTGGTGTTTTAATTGGAAGAAGTTATAAACTATGAAACCTAAATGATCCTTTTAAGAAATAAAGGAAAACAAGTGGAGTTTACCTGTGGATATAAATTATTATTCATTAAGGACCGGGTTAGCTCAGTTGGTAGAGCATTCGGCTAGAAACCACAAGGTTCCTAGTTTGATACCGGCACTCGCCAACTCAGTGTATGAGTAGCACAGGGATCTGTGCGGTAAAATAAGGAGCTGATGGTAACACCTCAGACGCATAAACAATCTCCGTGGTTTAGTGCTGGAGAAAAGGGGATAGACTCCCTCGCTGATTGGCTAATACCGACTTTAGGCCACCCCGACTACTTAAAAATTACTTAATGATAATAATTACAGGTTTTACAATATCTTCAGTACATTTATTACATTATTATTATAAAATTTATTAAATTTAGTAATTATTAAAGTAAATATTGGTAATTTAGTGAGTAAAGATTTTAATTTAGATTTAAAATCTTATTAGAAATTCCATGTAATTTTTAACCGGAGTATTACTAACTAAAATTGTATTTACCAGTTTTGTAGATTTTGACTTTTTATTTTATTTTTTATTTTTAAAAACATTTTTTTTCTGAAGATTAATTTCAATCATTTTATTTTATATTTATTTATTTTTTTTAGATGTGTTTATTTCTTTAGTATTCATTGCTAATATTAGCACTTTATTGAACTCTCTTGTGGTGTAATGGTTAATAAGCTGGTAGGCTGGGGCTACTGCACCTCTACGGAAGGGTAAGACAAATGGAGCCACCTGTTGGCCGTGGGTGGTGACCCATGATATTTAAGGATGGAACCCAGGTGGCTGAGCAGTCCATGACATGCAATGCTCTACTTTGGTCCTAACTTAGGCTAAACAGGCGGTCAGAGATCAATCAGCTGGTCAAGTCCTTGTAAATCTATGATTGTCCCAAGTCTATTGCTTTTATGGCAAACTCTCAATTCTTTTTATCATATATGTGCTAGAAGGTGGTGGCTGAGGGTCTTAATGCCCTGGGTATGATGTTAAACTCTAACTGATGGCGAGGTTCCAATTCTGGAGCTCTGGGGAATGTGGAATACCCCTTGATCACCATTATTCCCAGGTCCACTCTGACCCGGAGTGGTAGTACCTGTTAGGGTTTTTTTTTAAATTGAGTACCCATGATGAATGAATAAAACAAACGTCTTAAGCATAAAATAACCCAATAAGGGTTGACATGTTGTAAAATCCAAATAACCAACCAACGACTGAAAAGCAAGTTCGATCCTGGCTGGATGCTCTATACTTATGACCTTGAGTGAGTAATCTGATCTGATCTATATAGTATAGTATCTGGTCGCTGACGGTAGGTGTGGCATTCCACCCCAGCAAAAACAATTTTCCTGGTCTAGTGTTTAGCAAAAAGGGGGATAGATTCTGTAGCTCTTCAGCTGATACTGACAAAATAGGCCACTCTGTTAATTTAAAAAAAAAAATCATGTTGGTTAATTAAATGTATGTTTATAAAATGTATCAATGTTTTTATACATTATGTATTGATAAACTTTTATTTTTATTTTTTAAGTAGTGAAATCGATTGAGGAAAAAGCTGTTTCTTTTTTATTTCTTAATTGTTCCAAATGAAACTTTTCATTTTAATTTTTATTGAAAATTTCTTTTTGAAGAGTAGTTTATTCAAATTCTTTTTATTTAGTAAGTTGAATTTTCTCTGTCTGTCTGTCTCTCCCTCAAAGGAACATAAAAAAAATGATAAAAGTTGATCTATGATTTTAGGATAAACTTAATTTCTTTTTTCTTTTTCTTTCGCTATTGACAAATTTGGATTATTAGGATAAAATGACAAATCTGTGTTTTTACTTAATATAGAGCATTTGTTGTTTCATGATTGCATAAGCATTATTTATGCACCAGTGAATCCCTCACATTTTGTTCTCTTTAGCTTATATTCTGCTCTCTCTCTCCCTCCCCCTTCTCTCTCTCTTTCTCTCTCTCTTTGTTTTTAAATTTTTTAAATGTTTTATTTATTTTAATTTTATTTTTACCCCAATGTCAAGTCTCTCTATTTAACTTAACTACTGCAACTGTGTCAGCCTAAAAAAGGTTGTTGATATCTTTTAAGTCTTTTTCTCTTCAAACTTTGATTTCCTTTCCTTATTCACCTAATCGTTAATTATCCTGACTATTTACTCAGATCATTTTCTTTCTTTCCTTCACAATTGTCAGGAAGAAGAAAAAAAAAAAAAAAAAAACTTGCATGTTATGTTACAATCAATCTTAAATGTTATCACACGCTTGTCTCGGTGAAGGGGGGCGGCAGCGGCAAATATATCCTGTTTAAAGAGGAAACAATCCCTTTGTATTTCTCCCCTGTATTATAAGTATCATTATTTACTCATAATATATATTTACCAACCCCTTCACACGAGCAGGATGCGACACAAGGTCAATTTCTAAAGCGGAGTTTAACAGGTTTGAATTCAGAGTTTTCCTTCTTCTAGACTGGTTACCTGGTCAAGATTAAAGAGTCCAGTCTGCCCTACTATTTACCCATAGCTGACGGGAGAGTAATTGGATTCATACCTTTTTCCAAGGGTATGCGCTATGTGAAATGGAAATAGTTTCGTCCGGGATTTGAACTCTGGTCGACGAGTCCATTTCCCATGACTTTAACCATTACACCACGCGTCTTCATCATTATTTACTGTAATATTTTTTTTTAATGTATGATGGACAAGTTGTATTTCTATTTGTTTTTTGTTGTAATATCTATATATTATACTCTAGTTCCTTAATCTTCCGACCGTTACCATCTTGCTACACCCTCTGGTTAAAAATGACATCATCCAAGATGAAATTCAAAAATGTAAATCCTGATTATCTGGTGTTGCTTATCCACCAAATTATTATTTCTTATGAGTGTCGTCACTCAGCTAAATAATGCACCATTCCGTTTTATTATAAAGAAAGGAAGACAAAGGACGTGCTACACAGAAAAAAAATAAAACAAAGAAATAGGGGAAAGATAGAGGGGATGAGAGCGCGGAAGCGATAGCATTAATATTTCAATCTAACATAATCAAGAGGAAAAGAAAGAAAAAAAAAGGAGTGAGTTAAATCAAGATTATTATACTTTTTTTTCATATTGAAGTACTTTGCAATAGCTCTTAAATAAACATATTAAACGTAATAATTATCTTACTGTGGTATATTCACAGACCCCGCGAGTCTCTAAATATTCTATTCTTTAATATAACCTTTTTAAAAAATGTAAACCAATTTATTCATAAATTCATTTGTTTTAGGGACTGGTTTAGTTCAATCGGTAGAGCATCCGCCTAGGAACCACAAGGTTCCTGGTTCAATACTGGCCCTCACCAACTAGCTACATGAGCAACACAGCTTGGATCAGTGCAGTAAAGTGAGGAGCTGATGGTAGTTGCGGCGCTCCACCTTAGGTGCAAAAACAATCTCTCCGGTCTAACACTAACGAAAAGGGGATAGACTCCCTTGTACAGCTGATATGAAAATAAATAGATATTACCAAGTAGAGCTATCGTAGTAAAGCCGGCAGTGGCCTATTGTCAATATAAGCTGTACAACAAGGGAGTCTATCCCTTTTTCGTTCGTGTTAGACCGGGGAGATTGTTTTTGCATCTACGGTGGAGCGCCACGTCTACCATCAGCTCTCCACTTTACTGCTCAGATCCAAGCTGTGCTACTCATGTGCTGAGTTGGCGTGGACCGGTATTGAACCAGGAACCTTTTGGTTTCTAGGTGGATGCTCTACTGACTGAGCTAAATCGGCTCTTGAATCTTATTCTTATGTGATATATATAAAGCATCCCCCAGAGATTTATTTATTTATTCTTTTAGGTGGCCATTAAAATGTAATATTCTCTGATATGGAATACAAAACGCACGTGTGTGTACATACCATAATAAGCTTAGATGCTAAAAACGTTTTATTTCGTTTTTTTTTATTTTTTTATTTTAAAAGAATTGTGTAAATAATTTTAAGTCTATTTCCTCCTCCTATTCATCAACATTTACCACAATTTCTTTTTTTTTCTCAACGGATATTTAACTTTCTTTTGTGTAAATTTGAAATAGTAAGTTTTATTTTACTCCAACCAAGTGGTGGACCATAACATTTCTTATTGTTGCATATTAAATATATTTTTATTAATATAAATATGTAAATTATTGCACAACTTTCTTTTGTTATGACTACTTCTGATCAGATAGTTTTCTCTTTCAATTATCTTGTGACAATATAAAATTTGATAATGAATTATATTTAAACATGCATATATAAACGGTAGTGTGTGTGTGTCAGTACGAAAATAAAACAATTAATGACAAAGTAAATATTTATATATACACATTCACTATCACCATAGCTTGCCTTTTGTGCCAAAATAATGATTTGATTTATATCTGGGAAGATATTTCAAAATTAGGATTTGAATGGTAAGAGAAGGGAAAGTCATTGGTTGCGTTCGTGATTAAAACATAAATCAATTATGTAAGACAAAAACAATGGATCTGTGAGACTAACTTTTAATTATCCTCGCTACCCAGGCAATGCCGCGTAACCGCTTCTAGTACATATATAAAGGTGTCTGTTTCCCCGGAGGAAACTATGAAAATAAAACAATTAATGACAAGGTAAATATATATACACATTCACTATTACCAGAGCTTTCTTTTTGAGCAAAAATAACGAAGATTTGATTTATATTCGTGGAGATAATTTAAAAATAAAATTCAAATGATTACAGTGTGGAATTTTATTTTTAAACATTTTTATTTTTGCATTTAGTATTTTAATTGGTAGACATTAATTTTTCTTTTCAGAGTGTCTGGATCAATGCAAGGTCTCTTTTTTATACATAGGAATTTTATTGGGGCATCCTGCGAGGATCCAACTCGCGATTAAAAAAATTAATGGATCTGCAAGACTGCCCTTTTTTTATTTTTTTTTTTTTTTTAATTTAAATTTTTAAAATTTTTATCCTTCTACCCAGCCGACACCGGGTAGCCGCTTCTAGTCTATAATAAGTAGTGTAACTTATTGTGTTTTTTTTCTTTGTTCATAACTTCTTTATCAAACTAAAAAGCAAACAGATAAATGTAGTGAAAAAAAAACCCTGCTGTGATTCAAATGTCTGACCTAGAGGTGAGCAATCAAGTAATGTATCCATTACACTAGTGTTTCTCTTGCTTTGAGGGGGGGGGTGGTATTAAACAAATCTTTTTTTTTCTTCTCTTTTTTTGTCATTGGTCATGCTAAACCACTTGCCTGCTGCCACTACTATAAGGTCTATTTCCTTCTGCTTCCTAAAGCTTTTATTCCTATTTTTATTGAACCTTTCTTCTACCATATTTATACTAGGCTGACTATTCTTTTGATTATTTTTATCAACTAATAATTCAGTTAATTCGGGATATTATAATTATTTATTTGCAATGTAATGTTAGGACTGGTTTAGCTCAGTCGGTAGAGCATTCGCCTAGGAATCTCAAGGTTCCGAGTTCGATACCGGTCCTCGCCAACTTGGGGAATGAGTAGCACAACTTGGGTAATCTGATCTGTACAGTAAATTTAGGGAACTGACGGTAGGTGTGGCGCTTCATCTCAGCAAAAAACAAAAAAACAAAAACAAACCCCCATTGTCTAGCGCTAGCGAAAACGGGATAGACTCCTTCGCTCTCCAGCTGATACCGACAATAGGCCACTCTGCAAACATACTAAAAAAAAAAATATCTTTTTATTTGTTAGAGCCGTTTTAGCTCAGTCGATAGAGCATTCACCTAGCAATCTCAAGGTTCTGGGTTCGATACTAGTCCTCGCCAACTTGGGGAATGAGTAGCACAACTTGGGTAATCTGAAGTAAAGTGGGTAGCTGACGATATGTATAGCGCTCCACTTCAGTAAAACAATTTCTCTTTTCTAGTGCTAGCAAAAAGGGGATAGACTCCCTTACTGTTGGCTGATACTGACAATAGGCCACACCTCCAATTTAATTTGTAATTAATCATTTATTAAAAAAAATATTTTCCAAAAAATGTGTCAAATGTTTTAAAAACATTTTAACAAGATAGCTGTTGATTTATGAATCCTAAATAAATTCAAATATATCTGAAATTTTCTTGAGTAATAACTAATATATTCAATAACTAATATACTCAACACTGTAAAAAGTAGAAACTATTAAAAATGTATTAAAAAAAGAATCAATTATTTGCACCTTTTTCATATGATAATGCTAAGTTGTATATATATCTTTATTTTATTTTGAAAGTTTTAATTAATGTAAGTGAATTTTCATTAAAGTAATGAATATTAATATTTGAATTCTATTTTTGTAGGATGAGCAAGTAATTTCTTAAAGTGACCTAAAAAAAATTGTCTTAGCTTCTTTCCAATATTAGTTGTACAATGGGTTCAATAGAAGAAGAATCAAGGAAATCTATAAAATGATTAAAAAAACAAACTAATTTGACCAACTAGATTCATAAAAACAAAGTGATAGTTTTTTTTTAAAGATTTATTTATTTATAGATAATTTTTTGAAAGGTAAACCTGTGAAAGTGTTTCTATTGATCTGGTCATATGTAACCTAAACTGGGAATTTTCTGAATTCTGAGAAATGGTGCTAACAATATCATTTGCTTTAAATATACTATCCTATATCTCTTATAATGGAGATTCAGCATCTGTAACCGAAACTATGTCACTGCTTATGTCTCAATACCTTCGGGAATTGGATTAGTTTATCAATGAGTATTTATAGTCAAAATCATTAATACATAGAATAAATCTTATTTATTAATGATCACTATGAAAATCTGGGTTAGATTTACCTTAAAACTGTCCATGTTATTAGTGTGTTTAAAATCCTGCAATGTGTCTTATATATCACAAAGAAATAAAGGTTTACATAATATATGGTATGGTTAATTTGCATACTGGTTTTAACAAAACTGGGTTTAATAAATAATTACTTGGTGTTATTGATCTCTAATATTATTTTATCTCCAACGTATTAAAATCGATCCTATAGATGATTTTATATAGAAACCAATTAAAATATAATCTTTTTATATGCCTTCTTATTTAATTTCGTCAGTCTTTCTAATTTAATATATCTCATTACATTAAAACTTAAATACTTACGACCGGAGAGCACATATTCTTATTGATATAAATCAAATCTTCATAATTTTTGCACAAAAAGCAAGAACTAGTGATATTTAATGTGTATATTTATTTACGTTGTCGTTTCATCCGGACATACATACACACCGACTGCTCTTTTATGTGTATAGATGGATATATTTATGTACTTTTCGTCCACTTTTGTTTCAAAGGTAGCTTTCTAAAAATGGAAATGATTTGATTAATATTTATAGTTGTATATAGGTAAATCATTAGGTCTTCTAGGCTTATGATGAAAAAAACAACATTTTATACTGCAACGATTGAACGATAATCGCCTTCTCATTGTCAAGGTACATAAAACCAACTCTTCTCGGTTAATCACATAAGGTCAAATTTCAGATCAAAATTCCGTTAATAACTTATTTTGTCAGGATACAAACATTGATTCACCATTTTATATAGTGCAATAGACTCTTCTAGAACATTTAGTCTCTTCTAGAATTTGTTTAGGAATATGTTAAGATGATGAAACCCTTTTTCAATTAGTCATAAAAATTAACAGGACCTGTAAATATACCACAGTATGATGATTTAATTATTACGTTTTATATTTACTTAAGAGCTATTGCGAAATAGTTCAATATGTAAAAAGTATGATGATCTTGATTTAACTCTCTCTCACTTCTTTTCTTTCCTTCTTTTCATTAAGTTCGATTAAAACAGATTAGTGCTCTCTATATTTCCCTTACACTCCTTCTTTCTTATATTTTTTTTGTTTTCTGTGTAGCATGTCCTTTTCTTTCTGTGGATAAGCAACACCAGATAATTAGGATTTACATTTTTGCATTTAATCTTGGACGATTTGGACGGTCTGATTTTTTAACTAGAGGGTGTTGCAAGATGACAACGGTCGGAAGATTAAGAATCAAACGTATATTACTCGCAGGACCTGTGGATATACCACAGTATGATGATTTAATTATTACAACGTTTGATATGTTTACTTAAGAGCTATTGCCAAATAGTTCAATATGTAAAAAGTATAATAATCTTGATTTACCACCCCCTCTCTCTAATTTTTCTTTCTTTCCTTCTTTTCATCATCGATTGAAAGAGATTAGCGTTATTGTTTTCACGTTCTCACCCCCCTCTCTAGCTTTCTCCTACTCTTTCTTTCTTATATTTTTTTCTATGTAACATGTCCTTTCTTTCTAACGAAATGATCCATTATTTAGCTGAGGTGACGATACTCAAAAGAAATATTTCGGCGGATAAGCGACACAGATAATCTTGACATTTTTTTAAAATTTGATCTTGGATGGTTTGGACGGTTTCATTTTTAACCAGAGGGTGTTGCAGGGTGATAACGGACGGAAGATTAAGGAATACCAGTATTAATATATAGATTATTAGTTGTTTTTTTTCTTTCTACTGAGAATCCAATGATTTCCTATTCCAATGCGACTGGGATGATTCCTTCTGCCCTTTCATTGTCTCCATTCACTTTACATAATTCATTATAGACAAGCATATTTTTATTAGCAGATGCTTTACTGAAATTGACTGTGGGTGGTGGGGGGTGGCGAAGGAGGGGGGTGGTGGTGTTTTGAACTGTGGATGTTTTCAAATGAACCACAATCATGTCGGCCTCTTGTGACGTGGATCAATTTCATTCCGGTCATTATTCTATTGTAAAACTCAATTGGCACATTTTCTCTCTGTCTGTTTGTTTCCCATTATACTGCCCCCCCCCCTTTCATATTTTATTGCATTTCAGATAAACATTTTGTTTAGAATTTATCTATTTTTATCGGGGAATTCTCCGTAGGAAACATTTTTTTGTTGTTGTAAAATCCATTTGAACAGCCAATGTGCTATTTATAATATTGCACCATGTTTCTATTAAATCTTATTTACTGTAAGAAGCCATTCACTGCATTTGTGTTAGGTAGGAATATGTGATGTTCCATATAACTGTGCAAACAAATGATTATGGTTTAAAAAAGAATTGCATTAGAACGTTGAAAATATAAGTAGTCAGGATTGTTATCAAACCTTTTAGTTTACAAATTAATAAAATTTCGGTATTGAATACGAATAGGCTACCCTGCCGGTCCTGGTCAAATAGACAAATCTGCTTTTAGCCTTATTTTGCCGGTCCTCGTGAAATAAGCCTAAAAGCAGTTTTGTCTATTTGACCAGGACCCGCAGGGTAGCCTATTCGTATTCAATACTGAAATTTTATATTAGTGAGGACCGGCATAAGTCTAAAAGCATGTTTATTTATTTGACCAGGACCGACAGGTTAGGCTCATATTAAATAACCCACAGGAGTTGATATGCCGTTAATAGATAAATCAAACAAAAAAAATGTTTCGTTTATTTTTTAGATGAAATATCGTTAATTTTGACGAGTGCGTTTTTTTTTTGTTTTTTAATTTTACTTGCATTATTTGTGTATGTATGTGTGTGTGTGTGTGTGTGTATGTATGTATATATATATATATATATATATATATATTACTTATTAAACTTTATTAGGTTGTTATTTCTCTGATATTTATGTAAAAGAATAATAAAGATAGTCTCTACCCCCCCCCCCGCCGTTCTCATTTTGCCTCTGGGAAGCCGGGTTATCCGTCCCATCTGCTTTACCAACTAAGCTACTCGAAAGCAATTGGTATTGCAGAAAGACTAAATCACATCTGTAACTCATTTTTTATTATCTTTTTCTTTTTAATCTTTTTATCTTTATTCTGATCTTATTTGTTTTTTGTTTTTTTTGTACACTCTTGTGTTAATAGCAAATTTCATTTATTTTTAGACTAAGCATTGTCAACCATTAATTTTGACTGAAATTTTCGAGTCAAAAGTATAGATGCTTGTCGCATTAATTGAACTATAATAAATCTCATGATTGTGAAACTCTAAATTAGTGATGTTATAGTTTAAGATATTCGCTGGGGGTAAAAAAAAAACAACAAATAAATAAACATTACCCCACCCTTCACCACTGGTAAGGATTTGACACAAGGTCATAAGTATAAGGCATTCAGCAGTATCGAACTCGTTATTCAGCAGTAATGGATTTGCAAGAATAGCTTGCTAACCATTACGCCACAATGAAACGTCCCCATCCCCAATATTTACTCTACTGGTAGGATTTGACACAAGGTCATAAGTATGGGGCATCCAGCGAAAATTGAGCTCTCTTTTCAATAGTAATAGATCTGCGAGAATAGCTTGTTTAATTAACCATAACAGTGCAATGGTTAACAAGCTATTCTCTCGCAATATCGATGGATAATTTGTTTCACTTACAATATTATAGGCAATTAAACAATAGAGTAGAAAAAAAATCTCAAATTAAGTTTTAAATTTTTTTCATTAAAAAAAAAAAGTTTTACATTTATTTTTCCGATTTCGGTACCTATTTTCTGCCAGAGTATCTCCCTTTTAAAAATGTTTTTCTTCTATTTACAACTTCGGTCATTTTACGCCCCCAAAATTAAGGTGGTGGCAAAGTTAATTGAACTGGAAAAAATCATAAAGTTTTGAAATAAAATAACTGATGCATTATAAAATTCATTCATTGATAAATCAACACTGAAAATTTCATTAAAATCGGATAATTCCCCGATTTTTTTACATTTTTTTTTTCAATGAGAGGGTGAGTAAATTTATTTTGTAAACTACATCCATGACAACAAAATTGGCAGACCCTACATTTACATCACAATGGGACTCGGTTAAAACATTTTCGAAGTCGCAATTTACAAATTCAGAGGATGAATGTAAAGAAAATAAAAATAATTTGGTTTTTATTTATAAATTAGGAGTGAAGATGTATTTATTTTTGCTAAATATTTTGTTTTGTCCCATTGAATTCTATTTGAGCAATAATTTTCCTATTTTAATAGACTGTTTTGTTTGTTCAATCATTGTAGCACTTTCATCTGCTTTAGAATAACTACAAAATTAAATCAATATTGAGTAATTAAGAAAAAACTCCTGAAAATGTTTGTATCTAGTTAATTGAGGTCGATGACCTTCAGAAAACTCTAATATTTATAACAAAAGGTGTTGAACCTCCCATACCAAAAAAAAAAAACAGAATGACTTTTCTTTCTTTGTGTGTGTGTATATATATATATATATATATATATATATATATATATATATGCTCTGTATATAAACTAAAAAGATTATTATACATTGAGCTCTCTGTAGTGATTTAAAGATTCACTGTATTTGTACATACCGGATCATACAATAATAATACAGTGTGTCTTAGAAATCATATATAGAATCAACCCTTACTACCAAGTTTGATACACACACATACATACATACATATACACGTGTATGTATTTACCAACCCCTCTGCACGCGTAGGATGTGACACATGGTCAATTTCTTAAGCGGAATTTAACAGATTTGAAATCAATTTTCCTTCTAGACCAATTACCTAACCTTTAGATTAAAGAGCCCAATATGCCCTACTATTTACCCATAGTTGGATGCATACCTTTCTCAAGGGTATTATCGCTATTTGAAATGTAAACAGCCTCGTCCAGGATTTGAACTCGGGTCGACAAGTCCATTTCCTATTACTTTAACCATTAGACCACACACCTCCTTTCTCTTTTTATATAACTTCTGGTATGAGTGTAACATATGTGCAACTTGTTAGTCTCAGTCTCTTTCTTCGGTAGTTCTTCTTAGGATCATAGTGTAGTATCTGTGCTTATTAAAGTCGAATTGAATATGTAAAATTAAGATGTAAAGATCAACAAATTAAAGTAATAATCTCTACTAGCAGGACCTGTGGATATACCACAGTATGATAATTATTACAACGTTTGATATGTTTACTTAAGAGCTATTGCTAAATAGTTCAATATGTAAAAAGACTTAACCCTCTCATTTTTTTTTTTTTCCTTTTGATTATGTTCAATTGAAACAGATTAGCGTTATAGCTTCCGCACACTCACCCTCTTTTTCCATCTTTTCCCTACTCTTTCTTTTTTTTTTATATTTCGGTGTAGCGTGTCATTTTTTTTCTTTTCTTTATAATAAAAACGGAATGGTCCATTATTTAGCTCATAAGACTTTGATGATTAAGCGACACCAAATAATTAGGACGTATTTCATCATGGACGGTCTCATTTTTAACGGTCGGAAGATTAAGGAACAAGACTTAATGTATAGATCTTTCAGAGATGCTGATAGGTACGCATCCCGCATCTCTGACGCACAAAAATTTAAAAGGACACTGTGAAATCGGACCCATGCATCCCAGTGTCCCAGTATTTTTCTTCCCTCACCATTTCAAGCTAACTGTAAATACATTTCAATAGTTTCTTAGAAATGAATTACACAGGATAGTTTACAAGGTAGGAGTTAGACGGCTTTAGTTGGGACCCATAAATTTTCCCCGGGGACGCATTCAAAGCAATTCAAAAAGCTATCAGCATCACTGTCCTTAATTTAGTTATGTATTTACTCATTTTTCTTTATTCTTAATTTACATTTTTGAAAAGAATCACTTGAAATATATTCTATCAGTCTTATTTGTTTAAAACTTTATAATTTTTTTTTAATAAAATAGATGTCAACATCGGTTGTTTAAAACTCTTAATGTCCTATACCGCCTCATTCCGCCTGGCCAAAAGTCACATTCTTTTCCCTCAATCTACCCCAAATGATAGCCTTTGTTGAAATATAATATTAAACATATTTAGATGTCTTTGATTTAAGGGAAATAACAGGTAACTTTAAATGAAAAGGACATTTTTGCCATTTTTTTTATAAATACTTAAGGAATGGGGCTCTGGATTTAGAAAATTCTCAACAGGATAAGAGTTTAAAAAAATTAAATAAATTAGATATAAAAAATGTTTTTAAAATTTTCTTTTTCTAACGTATACATATTTTTCTTTGCGTAGACATTATTTAATATTTGTTTAATGTTATTCAATCTACTCGCTAGGTGTGTATTCTTATTGTGTGCATGTGTGACTAGTCACCTGTTAATAAAAAGAGAAGAGGGGAAATAAAAGAGATCAGACTGTTATTTGATCATGACACATGTTGTCTATTAGTTCTGATCTGTTTACCTACTACACGAATAACAGTGGGGGTGGGGGTGGCCATCATTGTAAATGCCACATATCCTTTTTCGAAAAAGGAATCTCTCTCGTATAATCCAAATGTTGATTGATTTGTTTAGATTTCATGTACTTCTAAATGATAGTCAACCGTATAAGATTTGTTACTCTTATTTATATTATTACTAGAAGCGGCTATCCGGCGTTGTCTGGGTAGAGGGTGATAATAAAAAGGTAGTCTCGCAGATCCATTGATTGTTTTGGTCACCAATGACTTTCCCTTCTCTTGCTATTAAAATTCTAATTTTAAATATCTTCCCAGATATAAATAAAATCTTCATTATTTTTGCACAAAAAGCACGTTCTGGTGATAATGAATGTGTATAATATACACACATTCATTATCACCAGAACTTGTGTGTGTGTATATATATATAATGAGAGTAAGTAAATAAACAATGTGTTTATTTGATATGGCTTTTAGCCGACAATTTTTGGAGGATATGTGCTTAATTGAAGTCATACCTAATTTTTGAAAATTAATTAGTTAATAAAATTATATATATATATACTTTGTAATTAATATATTTTCGTAGTTTCCTACATACATACATACAACTACCCTTAAGATTATTAATCTATAGAAGACCTTTTTCAAACTTACTATTTTCTTACTCGTTAGAATTGATAAAAGTATGTCTAACTTTTTTTTAGATGAGACTTGATAATTTGTATTATTTAGATTTTTCGGACTGTTGTCTTCATCTTTGTTATATAAACAACGTTCGACCGATGTGCCCTCTGGCCTTCTTCAGGTGTTTCTTGTTAAACTCTGGAACCTTTTTGTCGCACTCTGGAGCCTGCATAACTACTATATTTTACTAGTATGTATACTTATCCAGTATGTCTTGTTTGTCTTACCTTCTCTCACACAAATCATTAAAGTGGTCGTACAGCTGTTTTTTGTGGAGTGTTGCTTCCAGGATTTGTTTAAGACAGCGCACAGGTTTAGCTTTTTAAGTGGTGCACGCATACAGTAGCACTTTTACGGTTAAGCTAATTGATTTGATAAAGATCTTGTGAAAAATGTGATTTGGCTAGTGGCATATCAACCTTCATGGATTATTTGATGCGAAAGCTGTTTTTGTAGAAGTACAGTAGTGGTACTATTTAACCCATAACTGGGGTGGGGGTGGGGATAATTAAAATTTCTGTATCAAATCAATTAGCTTAACCGTAAAAGTGCTACTGTATGCCTGCACCACTTAGACTTTAACGCTTGGCAAAAAAGCTAAATCTGTGCGCTGTCTTAAACAAATCCTGGAAGCAACACTCCACAAAAAGCAGCTGTACGACCACTTTAATGATTTCTGTGAGAGAAGGTAGTAACAATTACTAAGTAAATCTTTTGACTGAAGATCAGGATACTAACTTTAAAATCAATATCTCCTTGTCCAATTTTGTATGCTTAAATTTTTTAAAGATTTTATTAAAAAAAAGAAATGGTTAAACAAAATTTTGTTTTGGTGTGAAAAACTCGAGCCACATTATTACGAAAAATATTGTTTTAGTGAAATTCATTTAATCTAGGATAGTAATCTGAATTTCGCCAAGATTTGCTCATTGTAGATAAGCAGTCACAGGTGTGAATAAAGATAAATCTTTACTGGGGAAAGAATTAAATTCATTTACTCTTCAAGTTTAATCATTTCTATTGAATTGTTGACATTAAAATTGAATAAGGGAAAACAAGAAACTGTGCAAAGCGAATTTATTAATCTGTTTCTTTGATTTGTGATTTGCTTGTAAATCTTTATTTTATTTTCAATTACAGGTTTATAAACCTTTTGAGAAGTCTAATAGTATCCCCCCCCCCCCAGAGATGCTGATAGGTAAACATCCTGTGTCACTGGCGCGTACAAATCTTAAGAAAAATCCTATCTATGCATCCATTTCCAGCTAACTGTAAATACTATATTTACCACGTACCCCACGTGTACGGGTTAAGCACAAGGCCCTATTAATGTGGGACCACCCACAAGCCGAAACTCGTGGGTGCAAAAAATGCGTTGATCCCGTAGGCATTCCCCCTCAAGAGGGGCGCCTCAGGCACTGGGCAATAAACCCAGCCTTGTCCCTTTAAATCAAGGGGGCAGGTATTGTCTGGGGGGGGGGGATAGCCCCCTGGGATCAACGCTGTTAATTCTAGCCACGGTCCAGGGCCTAAGTGTGCATACTGTAAATACTTTTCAATATTTTCTTGGAAACGAATTACACTGTATGGGGTACAAGGTAGGGGTTAGACAGCTTTAGTTGTTCATAAATAAAAACGCTATAATTTATTAAGAAACTTCAGTTGGGACCCATCAAATCCATGCTTCCCAGGATGCACTAGATTAAAAAGATATCAGCATTGATGATATTACCACACATCACCTTCCTTTTTTACTTTTTTCCCATTTCCAATCTAATATAGTAACATTTACTTGCAGGACCTGTGGATATATCACAGTATGATAATTTAATTATTACAACGTTTGATATTTTTACGAGCTATTTCAAATAGTTCAATATGTAAAAAGTATAATCTTTATTTAACTCACTCTTTTTTTTTTCCTTTCCTTCTTTTCATTATGTTCGATTGAAACAGATTAGCGTTATCGCTTCCGCACACTCACGCCCTCTTTCTTTCCCCTACTTTTTCTTTCTTATATTTTTTTCCGTGTAGCATGTCCCTTTTCTTCCTTTATAATAAAACAGTATGTTCCATTATTTAGCTGAGGTAACGACACGCGTTAGAAATAATTCGGCGGATAAGCAACACCAGATAATCGAGATTTACATTTTTGCATTTCATCTTGGACGGTTTAATTATTAACTAGAGGGTGTTGCAAGATGATGATAACGGTCGTACAATTAAGGAACACTAGTATTGATATATAGATAATTTTTAGTAATTTTTGCAGGAAATTACTTTTATTCAAGGTTAAATTTAACCCTATGTCCCTCCAAAGTGAAAATAGTGTTATTTAAATCATATGCCTCTCTCCCTAACCATTTTAAATTTTTTGGTCCAGGCAAGCAAAAAATGTCTAATTAAAAATATTAAACATCGAATGACTAGGGGAGGGGAGCACTATTATAAAGTAGGAATCAAAGGGGTCCATAGGTTGAGAACCACTAATTTAAATGGTGATACATGTCTTAATTTCTGCTCAATTTATATAATGCTATTAAAAATTCACAAATATTGTAATTGATATCAAGAAGAAAAATTGTGGTTTGTACGAATAAAAGCAAATTTGGCTATAATTATATTCTTCACGTTCCTTTTTATTTTATTAGATATACACTTAAAATGAGAAACTTGTGTAATTTAAAACCCATCTCCTTAATGTTTTAATTCTAGTACTAGCTTAATTGCCACTCGATATGGCGGCTTTTAAGCTAGTTAACTAATTTTTTTGTTGCCATAATTCTAGTGATGTTTTGCCATAGATAAAATGTCTAATTAAGCCAAATTTTTTCTTTTTCTTAATATTTATACACTAGCTTAATTGCCACTCGATATGGCGGCTTTTAAGCTAGTTAACTAATTTTTTGTTGCCATAATTCTAGTGATGTTTTGCCATAGATAAAATGGCTAATTTAGCCAAATTTTTTCTTTTTCTTAATATTTATACACTAGCTTAATTGCCACTCGATATGGCGGCTTTTAAGCTAGTTAACAAATAATTCATGTTGCAATAATTTTAGTGATGTTTTGCCATAGATAAAATGGCTAAATTAGCCAAATTTTTTTTACTATAAAAGATTAAAAAAAAATTCTCTGGCCTTATTTATTTTTTTTACAAATCTAATTTGTTTTGCAAACACACTTTCCCCTAATCCCAATTATATATCCATAGATTAATGGGTCACGTTATGTTATATATATATATATATATATATATATATATATATATATATATATATATATATATATAATTTTGCAAAAAATGTAACTTTGAATTTTTGTAAAACTCAAAATGTAATATTGGTATTTAAAAACAGCATATCTGTCAGGTTATAAGTTCTTTTTTAAATATTGATATTTAGAATATTTTTTTTAAAATCAAAGACACTGATATTTTAGAGGTATGCACGTTATCGAAGGCTACAAACCTAGGGTGGGGTGGGGAAACTGTCAGTGAGTCATTGGTAATAAATGTTCTTTAAAGAAACTTTTGGTTTTGAGTTGGCAGGAAAAGAAAGAAAGAGTTTCCTCTTAGAGAAACAGCTTCATCTTGTGCATCTGCTGCCAAAGGTTTTTTTTTTTTTTTTTTTTTTTTTTTTGTGTGTGTGTGTGATTGACATTTGACTAAGGAATAGTTCTGCTAGGAATTGACTCCATTTTTGAAACATTGGATTGTAGTTCGTAATGGCTTTGATTCCGATTCAATCAGCTGACTCGTCTATTAATGGATAAGAATTTGGCGGTTCACCCTCCTGAATTTTTTTTTTAAGGTGTAAACAAAAAAAAGAACTTCTTTGAGTCTGAAAACCTACCCCCCCCTAAATTTGTCAACTCGCAACTGGACTCTTTTTGGGTTTGGTGTCTTTGTGGGTTATTTAATATCAAAGCCATCCTTGTAGAAGAACAGTAGTAAAGTTCTTCGAGTCTGAAAACCTATGCCTTCCTTAAATTTATAAACTCTTATCTGGCCTCCTTTTTATTTTTTTATCAAAGTTTGGTTTGGTGTCTTTGTTTAATGGCATATCAACCCTCGTGAGTTATTTAATGTCAAAGCCATCCTTGTTGAAGAACAGTGGTACTATTTAACCCGTAGCTGGGGGAACGATGGGGTCCATGCCTTTTTCAAGGGTATTAGTCTAAAAGGCAACGTAAATAGCGTGACCAGAGTTCGAACTTACAACCGCAGCGCAGGCCAGCATATTTAGTCACTACGTCGCGGGGACCCGCTTATTAAAGGGTTACTTTTTACTTTACTCTATGGGTTATATAAAGTCATCGGGGTGGCCGAAAGTCTGTATCTGCCAGACACCGAGGGAGTCTATCCCCTTTTCACTAGCGCCAGACCAAGGGAGATTGTTTTTTTTTTTTTTAGCGTGTGGGACGGAGCGCCACACATAATATCAGCTCACTTTACTGCACAGATCCCTGTGCTACTCATTCAAATATTTGGTTGCCCTGGGAATTAGGAGATTTCAAATGGTCTCTAATTCGGAATTCATCGTATACTACATTGCTTAACGTAAACGTCCTATCGTGGTGTAATGGTTAGCAAGCTAGTCTCGCAGATCCATCACTACTGAATAGCGAGTTCAATCCTCGGTGGATAACCACATACTTGCGACTATGTATCACATTCTGCCCGTGACGATCGGGTTGGTTATATACTTACTACATTGCTTAACTTATGATTTAAAATTAGATGATAGTGTTCTGCAATCTAGGCAGATGTTTGGCTCATGACCCACTATGAAGCTAACATTATTTGGGACACCCGGTGTAGTGGATATAGGCGTTGAGTTAATACAGTTCTAAGTGACAGTTATCACTAGGCTGCAGGTTCAATCTTGGTCAAGAGTGACAGTAACATAGAATAATTAACGCAGCTTAAACACTTGTACCCAGTCATGGTTAACGGAATGAGAACAGTCTACCCTTGTGGATTGAAAAAAGGGTTCGGTTCGAAGTTCCGTGAAGGCTCTCGATTACGATAAGAAGGTTCTCGAGTTCGACAAGAAATACCTGAAGCAGGTTATTATGTTCAATTGAAACAGATTAGCGTTAGCACTTCCGCTCGCTCACCCCTCTCTCTATCTTTCTCCTAGTCTTATATTTTTTTTCTGTGTAGTATGTCCTTTTTTCCTTTCTTTCTAATAAAAACAAAATAGTCCATTATTTAGCTGAGGTGGCGATACCCATAATAAATCGGCGGATAACCAACATCAGAAAATCAGGATTTACATTTTTGATAATGGTTGTACAAATAAGGAATACGAGTATTAATATATAAATTATTATAAATAGTAAAGGAATGGCATTTGAGTTGTAAGAAAATAACATTGTCACACCATGAGAAAAGTTAATTAAAATTTTTTTCTAACCACTGAGCCATAGCTGATTAACTAAAGTACATATTCACCTAGCCCCCCCCCGCAAAATGCGACACAAGGTCATTTTTAAAACAGTGTTTAACAGGTTTGAATTCAGTTTTCGTTCTCCTCGACTGGTTGCCTAACCAAGATTAAGGAGTGCAGTCTAGGGGAGAATAGTTATTCATACCTTTTTCAATGCTATTAGTGCTGTGTGAAATGCTACCAACCTCGTCCAGTATTTGGACTCGTCTTGCCGTGTCTATTTTCTACAACGGTAACCGTTATACCACTAAAGAGAAAAAGGGGACGACCTTGTTGAAATTTTTGAATACATAAAAGTGTAAACATTTTTTTATTTTTTTAAGATCAAATTACACACACGCACTTACTAAGCGTAGCTTGGATGCGGCACAAGGCTAGAAATATGGGGCATCCAGTGAGAATCGGTAATTTATGAGGAAGTGCGTCCCGGTCTCCTGCCTCAAAAATTGCTACCCGGTGACTATCAAAATAACGACCCCAGCTCGTCGTAATTCGTTTATTTATCGTAATTTGTCGTAATTCTTGTTTAGATATTAAGATGGATATATAGTTTGGAATAGACTGAGATAGATAGATAAACAAACAAAATAATATAGATAGATATGAACAAATGGAGATAGACAGATATTTTCGACAAGTAAATGTATTTGGGGGGGGGTCGCTTTTTTTGTTGTCGTAATTCTTGTTTATTTAAACTAAAAACAAGACATTTAACAAACATGAATAATAAAAAAACTTAGTATTTAAAGTAATATAGATAAATATAAACAAATTGAGATAGATAGATATGAAGATGGATAGTTTTGAATAGACTGAGCTGGGTCGTTATTTTACTAGTCACCGGATAGCAATTTTTGAGGGAGGCGACCGGGACGCACTTCCTCACAAATTACCGTTATTTACTAAGCTAAGCTTAAATGTGGCACAGGGCCAGAAGTATGGGAGCTCAGTGGGAATCGAGCCCACTAACAATGATATGCGAATCTAGCTGGCTAATAACCATTACACCACGTGAGGTGCCCGACATACATATTCTGGCCTCTCTTCAGGCCAAATATGTGTTCATTTATTTAAAAAAAAACCTTGTGAAAGAAATGAATATCAAGATTTAATTTTTATTAAAAAGCTTTTCTTATCTCCATGTTTTCAAGTGCATTAAAAATAATCTTTTTCAACACTGTCTCTCTTTGTGCTCATTACATGTTCATTTGTCTGTTTTTATTAAGTTGTTAAGTCGTCAGGAACACTTTGAACTACTTAAGAAATGAAACCTTTTGGTTAAGGTAGGGATGGAAGTTAGTCTTTCTCTCTCCCTCTCTCACTACACACACACAGAGACGCACACAGAGAAACCACTTGCTAAAGAAAGGTGAAACCGGCTTAGGATTTATTTTGCTAAAGAAGGGAATGTGTAGCAGTTTTAGTGGTTTGAAACCTGTCCCTCCTCGTACACTTTTTAAATTTATTTATCTTAGTAATAAATTAACTGCTCATTATGTCTACTTTTGTTACACTGAACATAAGTTAAATGTATGTATAAGATTATTTGCAGTTAATAAGAGATACAGCTGTCTTAACAAGAAATGAATAAGGCTGATATATTCTGTATCCCCTTCCTCCCCCTACTACCTTCTAATCTCCCTCCCGCCTTTTATTTATTTTGTTTATATACATTTCTTTTGTCAATCTTATGTTTTCTTTTGCGAAATCCATTTGTTCTTTATCAGTTTATGATCTATTTTTTTTTTTTTTTCGATGACTTTTAATAAAATTTAATTTTTCATGAATGAAATTCAATTACTATTTAACAACCTGGGCGTCTCGTGTGGTGTCGTAGTGATCGAGCTTGTATAGAGGATGATTGGGTGCTCCGGTTGACTGTGAATTCAGGGGCGTAAATTTTTAGCATAGTCTACCGGACAGATATTAGTGGGATATAAAATGAAGTCCAATGTATATTTTTAATTTCTCAACTGGGATAAATAATTTTTTGTAAAAATGAAACTAAGGAAAACATAACTTAATAATTCAGTTATACTCTTTTTTGTTATTTTAAAGGAATTGAGATTTTAAACTTATCAAGTTTTATACTGAAATAAACTGAACATTCCTATTCGCTAGTAATTTTTACGAGTATTTAACGATATTTCTATTTCAGAGTAAAAAAGAAGAAACACTTAAACCAGTTCACTTTTGAAGTTCCGAGGTCAAAAAAGTGTATAACTGAATGACTACACAACAACTTTAAATCTATACAACATCAATTAATGATTTCCTTTTATTTAAAAAAAAAACAAAAACAAATTTATAAATGAATTATTAATGTATTAAGTTTGTTTTCCTTAGTTTCATTTTTATTAAAAGTAAATCCCAGTTGAGAAATTGAAAAATTATACATTGGACTTCTACTAACATCTGTCCAGTAGATTGTTAAATATTTATGCCCCTGAATTCAGTCTACTGTCTCAACCCCTCTCCACAAAAATGTAATTAATCAGCCTCTTTTATTGGAAAAGGCGAAAAAAAAATTAGTGACAGGAAACTTAGTTTGAATTGAATCAGATCCTCCATAACAAAACAAACCATTTATTAAAAAAAAAAAAAAAAAAAAAAAGACTCAATGATAGAAACAGCACAAAATATTTTTGTGTACCTAGAAAAGATTTTTTTTTTAATCAAGGTATATAAAAGCAAATAGTTCTAGACCGGTTAACAAAAAATGCTTCAACATTCAAAAGACTTACATATAAGTAAAACTTTGAGTAAGATAAAGTTTGTAGTGTTGTTTAATAGTTCATAAAATGACGAAGATATTTGAAAATGGTTGAGGAATTCAGTTATGTATTCCCCCCCCTCCTCCGAAAATACAATATAGGAAGAAGTTCAAATGTTACACTTAAAATGATAAGGTTGATTCAAGTGTGTCCTAGTTAAGAGATTTATCTTTTTTTTTACGGTTGAAGAATTGGGTCTTTTTGTGAATTAAGTTTTTCTTGTTTTTAAAATCAATTTCATGTAAGTTAGGAATTTTAGAAAATTCCATTTGTCTTTTAAAACGCATGAAAATGTACTTGATTCTTACATATTTTCCCCAATCGCATAAATGAAGGAGGGTGACCGTCTGGGTAGGGTACCTCTGGTGTAATGTTTGGTTAGCAAGCTAAACTGGCAGACCGTTACTAGTGAATTCGACTCTCACCGGGTGCCACAACTAAGCTAAACTTAGTAAATAACTACTTCTCGCCTTGGTATCTAGTCCTACTGACTGGTTCTGACTGAAGCCCCCCACCCCTGTTTTTTCTCTCTTTTTTCTTTCTTTCTCTTTTTCTCTGACCCTTGTATGTTTGACCGATAGGATCAGTAGGACATTCAAATTTTCCCTCCAAAAAATACCCGAGAGAATACAACTCCCTGGTTGGTTAGAAAACAATTTGTTGAAGGGTCTGCATTTACTTTATATACTATTTAACTTTTGTAACACACTCTGAATAGATAAATATTTTCTTTTTTAATTTTTAGTAAATTTTGCAAATCTTGAGCCT
The DNA here is from genome assembly GCA_023376005.1 of Doryteuthis pealeii. Lineage (NCBI taxonomy): Eukaryota > Metazoa > Mollusca > Cephalopoda > Myopsida > Loliginidae > Doryteuthis > Doryteuthis pealeii. Next base: position 209,597 of record CM042155.1, read on the forward strand.
TTAAAAAAATCTTTTACAAATAACTTTTATACATTCTCTTGATTTAAAATATTGGATTAATCCTTTATTATAAAACGCTATTTAATCTTTATTTTGAAATGTTTTATTTATATTTTTAATTTCTCATCTGGGATTTACTTTTAATAAAAATGAAACTCCAAGGAAAACATAACTTAATACGTTAATTTATTTATAAGTTTAAAAAAATTAATTGTTGTATATCTAGATCACTAAGCAACAACTTTAAATCTATACATTGGACTTCATTTCATATCCACTAACATCTATCCGGTAGCTTAGTTAAGGATATAAAAAGGATTAACTAAATTACCTAAAGTTATTGTCAGGTTTGATCAACATATTGAATAAATCTTTCTTAGCAAAAGTCACTTAAAAGAAATGTTAGTTATTTTTATTTTTTTAATTTTTTTTTTCAAGGTAAAGAATATTAAAGGACTGAATATGAAATTATTATTGGATAATTTAAAAATGTGAAATTTTCTAGAAAATAAATTGTAGGGTTTCGTTGAATAGTTTAAGTGGAAATAAAAAGAAAAAAAAAACAAAAACCGAATAGGTTACCTTGCCGGTCCTGGTCGAGTAGACAAACCTGCTTTTTGGCTTATTATGCCGGTACTTGTAAAATAAACAAACCTACATTTATGCTTATTTTACTGTCTCTGTTATATATATATATATATATATATATATATATATATGAATGCAAGTATTGTTAAGAATAACATAATTGATTTAATGAAAAATTTAGATACCGTTATTTTTTAAAATTTTTTTATTATGAATGGAAAAAATAAATAAAAGGAAATAACAAAAGAAATGATAAAAGTAAATTTGATTATCATTCATTTTTTCATAATCAAATATTAAAAGAAATGCACCAGTCTCGAAATATTCAGGCATAACAGTCTCTGCAAATCCAAAAAATTGCCCTTGGGCATAGTTCTTTTACCTTTGAATTTACGAGTACCGACATAAGTCAAAAAGCAGGTTTGTATACTCGACCAGGACCGGCAGGGTAGCCTCTTCAAAAAAAAAAAAAAAAAGACTTAAGAATAAATGGAAGTAAAATCTAATCTCTGTAATTTTGAAATAACTTATTTTCGAATATTGATTATTAAAATCCACGTCTTTTTACTTTATAAATGAAAACCTAATTAAAGTTTTCTTTTTATATTTCTTTCATAAAAATAAAAATGTGTGCTTAGTTCAATAAAATTGCATATAGAAATCTAATTTTCTTTTCTTAATTTCTTAGTTTTATTTCACTACTTTAATATAAAAAATAATGTATGAATATCCACTTAATCTTGTCATTTGATTTTAATGGTTTGATAATAGGTAACCTTTTTTGGGGGTGGGGGGTATTTCTAAACCGAATTCTTCCCTGTTTTCACATGGTGAGACAAAGACTTGAAGATTTATTATCTTTGTCTGATTTTTGATAGCAAATGATTTGATGCCAATCAATATTAGCTTTACGGTATTTAACTCTCCAATTCCTAATAAGTCTTGAAAATATTCCTGCAATATTATTTATGGCCATTGTTACCAGGTTCTAATTATTATTCCTTTTAAGCACAATTTTATTATTACGGTCAAGTCACATTAAAAGCACCGATTCTCGCTAGATCACCGAAGTTAAGCAGCGGTGTGCTTGTTCAATACTTAGATGGGTGTACTGTAAGCAACCTGATAGCAAAATGACTTAATTCTGCACTAAACTAACCAACCATAATTTTATGTTTCTGTGTGTGTGTGTTTCTGCAAGAGTTTGTTGTAAAATATTTGTATAATAAATTAATTAGACACTTGTTATAAAGTTTGATCTACCTTTTTTAATGGACAGTTTAAGAGACTTGAGGTTTATATTAGCGTATAATTAAGAGAATTGCTGCTGCTGCTGATTATGATGAATAGTAAGAGAGACCTTATAATAAGCAGTTAACAGCTGCTGTGTAAATTAGTAGATAAAGATAAAATGCAATAGATAACAACATAGATATGTTCATACAATTGAAATGAACCTCAAAATACAATATATGACATTTTCTATGACTTCAAAGTAACAGAAGTGCTCTTTTTTTTTAGAAGTCTTCAAATTATGAGGTTTATGCCATTTTGAATTGCTTTTGTATTGGGTGTGTGTGTGTGTGTGTGTGTGTGTGGGGGGGTGCTTGGAAGGAAAAACTTGATTATAAAGCAGCTGTCAGTGTAGCAATAGAATCATCTAGAGAAAGTCTCCGCTTGAAATATAATACCTCTTCTTTTTCTTTCTTTTTTTAAATTTTGAATACAATATTCTTTCTATGCATAAATCCTTTTTTTTACCAGAAAAAGACACTTATTTGCATTATATCATTATAAGCCGTTAGGTTCACCTTCTCTCTCTCTCTCTCCCTCTCTCTTTTTTCTCTCTCTCTCTCTTTCTCTCTTTTTCTCTTTCTCTCTCTTTTTCTCTCTTCTCTCTCTCTTTCTCTCTCTCTTTTTCTCTCTCTCTCTTTTTTCTCTTCTCTTTTTCTTTTCTCTTTTTCTCTTTTTTCTCTCTTTTCCTTCTCTTTTTTCTCTTTTTCTCTCTCTTTTTTCTCTTTCCTTCTCTTTTTTTCTCTTTTCTCTTTTCTCTTTTTCTCTTTTTCTTTTTTTCTCTTTTTCTCTTTTTTCTCTTTTTCTCTTTTTTCTCTTTTTTCTCTTTTTTTCTCTTTTTTTCTCTTTTTTTCTCTTTTTCTCTCTTTCTCTTTCTCTCTTTTTCTCTTCTCTCTCTCTTTTTTCTCTCCTCTCCTTTTCTCGCTCTCTCTGTTTCTCGCTCTCTCTCTCGCTCTCTCTCTCTCTCTCCTCTTTCTTTCTCTCTTTTCTCCTCTTCTTCTTCCCTCTCTCTCTTTTTCTCGCTCTCTCTCTTTCTCGCTCCTTCTTTTTTCTCGCTCTCTCTCTTTTCTCCTCCTCTCTTTTCTCGCTCTCTCTCTTTCTCGCTCTCCTCTTTTCTCCTCTCTCTCTTTTTCTCTTCTCTCTCGTCTCTCTCTCTCTCTTCTCTCTCTCTCTCTTCTCTCTCTTCTCTGTCTCTCTCCTCTCCTGTCTCTCTCTCTCTCTGTCTCTCTCTGTCTCTCTCCTTCTGTCTCTCTCTGTCTCTGTCTCTCTCTGTCTCGCTCTCTCTCTTTCTCCTCTCTCTCTTCTCGCTCTCTCTCTTCTCGCTCTCTCTTTTTTCTCTCTCTTTCTCGCTCTCCTCTCTTTCTCGCTCTCTCTCTTCTCTCTCTCTTCCGCTCTCTCTCTTCTCTCTCTCTTCTCTCTCTCTCTCTTTCTCTCCTCTTTCTCGCTCTCTCTCTCTCCTCCTCTTCTCGCTCTCTCTCTTCTCTCTCGCCTCTCCTCTCTCTCCTTTCTCTCGCTCTCTCTCTTTCGCTCTCTTCTCTTTCTCGCTCTCTCTCTTTCTCGCTCTCTCTCTTCCTTCTCCTCCTCTCTCTTCTCTCTTCTTCTCGCTCTCTCCTTCTCTCTCTCTCTCTCTCTTCTTCTCTCTTCTCTCTCTTTCTCTCTCTCTTCTCTCTTCCTCTCTCGCTTCTCTCTCTCGCTCTCGCCCTCTCTTCTCCTTCCTCTCTTCTTCTCTGCCCTCTCCTCTCTCTCTTTCTCATCTCTCTCTCTCTTTCTCCCTTCTCACTCTTCTCTCTCTCGCCCTCTCTCTCTCTCTCTTTCCCCTCTCTCTCTCTCTCTCTCGCTCTCTCCTCTCTCTCTTCTCTCTCTCTCTCTTTACTCTCCTTCCTCTCTTCTCTTCTCGCCCTCTCTCTCTCTCTCTCTTTTCCTCTCTTTCTCCCTCTCTTCTCTCTTTTCGCCCTCTCTCTCTCTCTTCTTCTTCTCTCTCTTACTCTCTCTCTCCTTTTCGCCCTCCTCTCTCTCTTTTTCGCCCTCTCTCTCTTTCTTTCTCTCTCTCTCTTTCTTCTCTCTCCTTCTTACTCTCTTTCTTTCTCTCTCTCTCTTTCTTGCTCCTCTCTCTCATTCTTTCTCTCTCTTTCTTTTCTCTCTCCTCTTCTTTCTCTCATCTCTCTCTTTCTTCTCTCTCCTCTTTCTTACTCTCCCTCTCTCTTTCTTCTTCTCTCTCTTTCTCCTCTTCTTTCCTTCTTCTCTCTTCTTTCTTCCTTCTCTCTCTCTTCTTCTTTCTCCTCTCTCTTTCGTTTCTCTCTCTCCTCTCTTCTCTCTTCTCTCTCTCTCTTTCTTTCTCTCCTCTTTCTCTTTCTTCTCTCTCTCTTTCTCTTTCTTCTCTCTCTCTTCTCTTTCTTTCTCTCTCTCTTCTCTTTCTTGCTCCTCTCTTCTCTTTCTTTCCTCTCCTCTTCTCTTCTCTCCTCTCTTTCTCTTTCTTTCTCTCTCTCTTTTCTTTCCTCTCTCCTCTTTCTCTCTCCTTCTCTTTCTTCTTCTTTCTCTTTCTTCTCTTTCTCCTCTTTCTCTCCTCTTTTTTCTTTTCTCTTTTCTTCTTTTCTCTCTCTTCTTCTCTCTCCTTTCTCTTTCTTCTCTTTCTTTTTTCTCTCTCTCTTTCTCTTTCTTTCTTCTTCTTTCTTTCGCCTCTCTCTTTCTCTTTCTTCTCTCTTCTTTCTTCCTCTTCTCTTCTCTTCATTCTCTTCTCTTCTTCTCTTCTCTTTCTCTCTCTCTTCTCTTCCTTTCTTTCCTTCTTCTCTCCTCTCTCTTGCTCTTCTATCTCCTTCTTTCTTTCTCTTTCTTCTCCTTTTCTTTCTCTCTTTCTTTTCTTCTCTTTCTTTCTTTCTCTTTCTTTCTCTCTTTCTTTCTTCTTTCTCTCTCTTTCTTCTCTCTCTCCTTTCTTTCTGTCTCTTCTTCTCTCTTCTCTTCTCTCTCTCTCTCTTCTCTCCTCTTTCTCTTCTCTCTCTCTCTCTCTTCTCTTCTTCTTCTTCTTTCCTTCTTCTTTCTTTCTCTTTCTTTATCTTCTTTTTCTTCTTCTTCTTCTTTCTCTTCTTTCTCTTTCTTTCTCTTTCTTTCTTCTTCTCTTCTTTCTTCTTTCTTCTTTCTCTTTTCTTCTCTTTTTTCTCTTCTTTCTTTCTCTCTTTCTCTTCTCTTCTCTTTCTCTTCTCTTCCTTCTTCTCTCTTCTCTTTCTCTTTCTCTCTCTTCTCTCTTTCTCTTTCTTTCTCTCTTTCCTCTTTCTCTCTTCTTCTCTCTTTCTCTCTTTTCTCTCTTCTCTCTTTCTCTTTCTTTCTTCTTCTTCTCTTTCTCTTCTTCTTTCTCTCTCTTTCTCTTTCTTCTTCTTTCTCTTCTTTCTCTTCTTCTTTTCTCTCTCTTTCTCTTTCTTTCTTTCTTCTTTTCTTTCTCTCTTTCTTTCTTCTTTCTTTCTCTCTTCTCTTTCTTTCTTCTCTTTCTTCTTTCTCTCTTCTCTTTCTTTCTTTCTCTCTTCTTCTTTCTCTCTTTCTCTCTCTCTCTCTTTTCTCTCTTTCTCTTTCTCTCTTCTTTCTCTCTTTCTCTTCTCTTCTTCTTCTCTTCCTCTTTCTTTTCTCTTCTTCTCTTTCTTTCTCTCTTTCTCTTTCTCTCTTCTTTCTTTCTCTTCTTTCTTTCTTTCTCTTTCTCTTTTCTCTCTTTCTCTTCTCTTTCTTTTCTCTTTCTTTTCTTTTTCTCTCTTTTCTCTTTCTTTTTCTTTTCTCTCTTTTTCTCTTTCTCTTCTTTTTCTCTTTTTTCTTTTTTTAAAGGAACTAGTTTTCTTTTGATGAAAGTGCTCATGTATTTGTGTTTATAATTATATGTATATATTCGTAGGTGGGATACCAGGTAATTTGGTATTAGGATGATTCTAAGATGGTCCTTTCTTCAAACGGTAAAATGTTAAAGTTCAGGTTCGGTTTGAGAGCTCAATGTTTAGTTTTTTTTATAAACAGAGCAATATACTTAGTAAAGACAAAAGCTTAAAATAATACCCGATTTTTAAGCTTTTGTCTTGTATATAACACCTTTTCCTGACTTCCCACAAGGCCGGATTAACTACAAAGTTTTTTCAAATTTTTATTTTATTTTATTTTATTTATTTTTTTTTTTTACGTGAGGATTTTTTTAGGGCATCCAGCGAGGATCAAACTCACTATTCAGTAATAATGGACCTGCGAGACTAGCTTGCTTACCAATAAAAACTAATTTAAAAAAAAATTACAATTTTAATTTATCAAGACTTGATCAAATGTTTTTGAATTTATAAATTTTTTTTTTTAAGTTGTTCTTTATTTCCTTAAATAGAAATCTCCAGTTTTCATGAACTCTAAATACTAGTGCTTAAAAAAAACTATCTAATTTTACCCCCCCCCCCCAACAACTTAGGTTTATTTTATTACTGCATTTAAATCTTTTCTAATTGTGCCAATTTTATGTTTCCATTTAATTTCTGCTAAAAATCTTTACATAGATATATAGCTTACTTCATCTGTCAAAAGAAATAAACCACAAGGTTCCTAGTTCGATACCGGCCCTCGCCAACTCAGCATATGAGTAGCACAGGGATCTGTGCGGTAAAGTAAGGAGCTGATGCTAGGTGTGGCGCTCCACCTCACACGCAAAAACAATCTCCTTGGTCTAGCGCTAGTGAAAAAGGGATAGACTCCCTCGCTGATTGGCTGATACCGACTTTAGGCCACCCGCAATGACTTTACTTACTTTACTTATAAGAAATTAGGAATATTTAAAACCAAAATTCTATTAGTAAATTACTAAAAAAAAAAACATTGTCAAATTTGCATTATATTATTTTTTTTTTTATTGTGCGACGGACAGCATCTCAGAATTTTTATCTATTTTTAATTTCATTATTTTTAAAAGTTTTTTGTGTAAATCGACAGCAACTTTTAAGAATCATAGAATTGTATATATTTTGTTTTTAAACATTGATTTTTAAGAATATTGAAAGTGATTAAATTTTTCTTTTTTATCTGTAATATTGATTCTGTCTCTGATTTAATCAAAATTGAATTTGGTTAATTTGTGGGATGGTGATTTTTTTTTTTTTGCTAATAATAAACACAAATATTCTTGTATTTCTCTTGTTAGTTTTGGTTAATTGGCTTAAAACTATTCAGCATAGTTTTTTTTTTTTTTTTTTTTGCTCTCATTAGAAAAAATGTTAATTTTCTTAAGTCATACTTTTGTTTTCTAGTTAAAAACTGGTATGTAATTCTTTTCAAAAATGGATAACAATGTGTCGTGTGTGAGTATTTTTAAATGTGTGTATGTTTTGAATGATATCCTCAATAAAAAAACCGAAAAAAAACTTGTTTATTTTTCAGTGCTGGACCAAAAGGTGATAATTTGTATGAATGGGTATCCACAATTCTTGGTCCTCCTGGATCAGTATACGAGGGTGGCGTATTCTTTTTGGATATACATTTTACCCCGGATTATCCATTCAAACCTCCTAAGGTAAGTTTTTTTTTGTTTTTCTCTTTTTAATTTTACTTCATCTTTGATATTAAATCACTTCCCCATCCTCCATTTCCCTCCCTTTTAACAACATTTTTTTTAATTGTTGTTATAAAGAATTTTCCTTTTTAATGTTTTTTTTTTTTACAGCATTTCTAACAATAACTTTTGAAATATAAAGCATTTAAATAAAACGTTTTAGAAGCTTTAATATCAATTCGAAAAAATGTCTTATAAATAATGTAAAAGACTAAAAAACATTGTTTTTGTATTGGGTGTGTGTGTATGTTATTATTAGTGGCAATACTTTAATTTTTTGACATAGCAAAAGCTATGTTTCCTTTTTAAACTTAATTTGATTATTGAAATTAATATTTGGAACTGTTTCAATACATAAACATCATTTTGGATGTTGGGGGTTTATTAAGGAATTATCCAACATTTAGATAGTGAATAAAAATAATCACCAAAAAAGCCTAGCAGTAATTTATATTTAACTAATAATTGTAATTCTAATAGCTCTTGTCATTTCTTTCACAATTGGGGACTGAAGTTAGTGCCTATTCTAATCAGTTAACATTTTCATTAGTATTATACATATATAATGAGGGTGAGTTAAAAAAAAAAAATGCAATTTTGTTTAGGACAGGTATAATTACCTTCTTCCATGGGGCCGAAGAGAGGGTTTGAGAGGCAAACATTCCAGTGACGAGGAAGTAAATCTGTAGTGAAAAAGTGACTCTAAGAACAGTCAACAGAATTTTACGGGGCAAGGATACATGCTCTCATTTGAAGGTGGAACATTGCTATTGAGAGAAACGGTGACTGTGGAGAAGTAGAGATGTGATCCACAGAGGACCAGCTTCATTTTGATGTATGATACATGTTCCTGTGTTGGTAATTATACCTGTCCTAAACTAAATGGCATTACCTTTTGACTCACCCTCATATATAATGTGTGTGTAGCTTAGATTTTTTTGTTTTCAGTAGACATCAAAGTTTGTTTTATTTTCAGACAGATTTTATCTGAATATTTGCAAATTGTTATATCTAAAAAGTTATTTATTATTTCATTTTATTTTTAAAACGTTGAATAAACAAGATTTCTCCTCACCAATTCTCCAAATATCTTGTTACAATTGAGTTGACTTAAATTATGAAAATTTTAAACAAACCTGTGAAGTCCATGATTGATCCGGAGAAGAAAAAAAAACCCCTTAATAAGATATAGTTCTTGATATCTTTTAATCTATGGAAACATTTTTGGCCTATAAACTTTATAGAATCAAGAACAGGAAGTTGAATTTGACAATTGAACCCTTTGAATTTTGGCTATTATTTTTCCAAAATTGGTATCACTGGAGTAAATAGTTAAATTTCATTAATATTTTATACCAGTGTGTTTTTTTATTTTTTTATGATTTAATTTTTTTTTTAATAATCATTGTATATCTATTTCTTGGATTGGTTTTGTCCAAGACTGTGCAATGATTAAAAAAAAACAAAAAAACAAAAAAAAAACTGGTAGAACCCACTTTAATTAGAACTAAATTTGGTTTCATATAAAATCATACTCTTTGATATTTAAAAAAAAATTCTTATATGGAAATGTGTATATTTCTTGTCTCAAAAATGTCAGTTTTCATATAATTTTTTGTTTTCATGCCAAATTTTGTACCTTTTTTTTTTTTTTTTCTTTTCTTTTTTCTTTCTTCAACAAGTGTCTATTTTTAGCAGTGAATATGCTGCAACATCTATGTATATGTGACAAACCTTTTTTGGGGGGTGTTGGGGTTGGAGAGGACTTAGCCATGTTAAGAGAAAAATATGATACATATTTTTTTCTTTCTTTTTAACTAAGATGTTTTATTGTTTAGTATTTTTCTTACATGAAGAAATGTTCATTTATTATTTATCTGTACTTTTCAAAAGTGAAAAGGAAGATAAAGATGAAAGAAAATTGAACTTTAAATATTCTTCTAGTAGAAAGTTTACATTTTTGATTATATTTGTTAAAAAAAAAAGAAAAAAAAAGCAATTTTAAATACTTGCTGTCATTTCTAAGTTTTTTTTTTTTTTTTTTTTTTTTTTTTTTTTTTTTGAGAAAAAACTGACATTCGATTTAAAAAAAGAAATTTCTAACTTGATTTTCTTTAAATGTAAAAATATATACTTTTCTAAAGAAAGAAAAAAAAATCGACATTATTGAATTTTTCCAAATTCATAGATGATATTCTTGTTTATATTTTTGAAAGCTGTTATTTTTGTTGTTGTTGCCGTTTTACCATTTTACATAACTGTTCAAAAAAATTGTCTGATATTTTTGTCAAAGTTTTCATTTTGAACACCTATTCGGTTTTATTTGTAAAGCTACATATCATATCAGTATCACATCATAATAATTAGATTTGTGTCTGACCAGCTTATTTTATGGGACAAAAAAAGTCAAATTGGGGGAATTTGAAATTTGAAAAAAAAAAAAAAGCAGCTTCAGATAAGATTAGAATTTGAATCCTATATTTGGAAATTTATCTTTCATGATACCTTAACTAATTAGGTCATCAAAATGATTATTATAAATAGCTTTCTCATCTTCTATGTATATTTTTATTCTTCACAGAATATTTTAAAGGTTTAAATGACTTTTAGATATTTCTCAATTCAATTTTGATAACTGATTAAAATTTTGTTGTCGAGAGAAAAGGTTAATTTGCATTGTTAATTAATTAGTGATTTATTCATTTTCCAAATTTTGGCTTCTTGTAAATCAATATTAGTTTAATTTTCAATTAACTTTACAAATACCTATTTGTTGGAATATATGGTATTAGCCAAATTCTGATGAATCTTTGTAAATACACAGGCGAAATATTGATTGAAATTGTTTGTGTTTTATCCACTTTTGTTCCTTATCCACTTTTGTTCCTTATCTTTTAATAACATTTTGGCATGTGTGTGTGTGTGTGTGTGTATATAAATTCATCTTTGAAATTGGTATTTAATTGTTGACTTTAAAGGAATCATTTTGCTCTGTAAGAAGAAAACCATAGTTGTGATTGTATTCCCCCTCCCCCACAGGTCATTCGGTGCTGTTTTCATCATCTTAATTTAATCATTACATGATTGGTAAATAGTGACATCATTTTGTGATTTTAAAAAGTCTATAAAAAAGATTACCTTTTTTGTTATTGAAGTTTCTACATAATTTGTAAACGGAAAACAAATTGACATCTTAAGCAATTCTAAATAAATTTAAAGAACTTTGAATAAGCCTTAACATATTTTCAGTTTTTCTTTGAATTTTCGTGACTTTCGAGAAAAAAAACAACAACAAAACTCTGATAAAACTAATTAGGATTTATACCATAAAGAGGAAAGGGGGAGACGCCCCCCCCCATATTTAATTGTGAAATGTCTCGCAGGTCCAGCGACTTTGATCTCCACTGGATGCCCCATAAAAAAAGACATTGTGTTAATCCGGTCTGATGAGAGTTCACCAATTCGGTCACGTGATCGGTTTAGGCCATCTTGAATAAAACGGAAATAAATATTTCTGAACTTTGTTTATCAAAAATCTCGTAAAAAAACAATTAAAGATCGTACAGGGTTGTTACAAAGAAAAATAGTTAATTCAAAGATCAAATTATCCGATTGGGAAAAATTACATCGTTATCTTAAAAAAATAAACAAACCAGCCCGTATTACATGCGAAAGGGTAATTTTCAGGCCGAAATTTAGACAGAAAAAATACATATTATTACCCTCTTACGGTTATGCATCTACGTACGGTTGGGTGTAACGGACAAACTTTTTTAGCCAAACTTTACTATTAAAATGAATAAAATCTTTAAAATCTTTAATATTAAATTTACTATTAAAATTAATAAAAACTTGAAAAAATTTAATATTAAAATTTCGCAGTGAAATTGACGTTAAAAAAATGTGTTCGGTTTTAGTATTAATTTTTAAAATCGAAAATAAAATGAAAATTTGAATATTTTTTTTCTAAGAGAAAAACTGATAAAATAATCAATATATACTTACTTTTTATTCTAATTGGTCGAAAAAGTTAGATAAAATACTTTGATTACTGAGAAGCGTTTCGTCTCTTTGTATAAAAACAAAACAAATATGTCAATTTTGCTCTTCCGTATATTCTAAGAATCACACATTACTATTCAGCAATAACAATTACAAATTCTTTTTAAAATATTAATCGAGCTCGGATCAGACCAATTTTTAGTCCACCTGAATTCTAAAATTCATATATTTAAATATCCGTGAAAAATTCGATTTTTTGACGCAGAAAAAAAATTTAATTTATTTCACGCGGAAAATAAAAATATATAATCACACAAAAGATTGAAAATCTCTTAAATTAATTTCTTTTTTTTTTTTTTTTTTTTTTGACAATTTAATAGAATATAGTACATACCAATTACAAAAGCAAAAAAAAGTTTTCAAATATTAATATTATAACATTTTTTTGCACTTTTTATTTCCGATTTCATAAATTTTTTCCTAAAAAAACTACAGCTCGGCACGTTATACAATTTCATTGATATAGTTATTCAAGACTCTTATCTTTATAGAAAAAAAGTACAATTTTTCTGACGCGTCATTTTTTATCTCAAAAAATAAAATGGGGGGGGGGTGATAGACCTCGTAAAAAATATTTCCCCTAATATATTTTTAGAAGAAAACTATTTCAGATGTATTTACATCCAATGGTAAACATTTATTGAAATTTTCGTGACAATCAGATAATTGATTTTTCATAGAATTAAAAAAAAAAACCCCTCTTATCGTAACTTTTTTTTTTTAGCTACGTTAAATTTCAGTTGATTTAACAGTGCCAAAATGAAAACATTGTTTTTCAGTCATAATTTTATTATTTCCGTAAGCTGAAAAAAAAAAAATCATCAGGAGTTTATTTAATGTTTTTTCTTTCGAATGGAAAACATTTTTTCAAGAAAATATTAATTTTTCTGCAAGTTTCATTGTGCTAAATATAGGGGGGGGGATTAGATTTAACAGGGTAAATTTGGTGGTACCTAGAGTCTAGGAAAATAATTAAAAAAAAAAAAAAAAAAAGCAGTATTATGGAAAATTGAATGCACCCCCCCCCAAAAAAAAAAAAAACCGGACGACGTTGATGATGGGGTGGAAGTTTTATATATAACTTTCGTTTTACAATAATATACCTTTCCTTATTTAGTTTTTTATTATTCATTATAACACAAACATACACATACATACAGTTTGCATTAAATTTGGTAAATTTTAGTATGAGATGGAACTCTACGTAGTTTGACAAACGAGAAGTGAGCTCCCTTAAAGTTCAAAGAAATATACAAATTTTAAAAATGTTCAATAAATATATACGTACATACAGCAGTATGTACGTATATATACACACATATATTATATACACACACATAAATACATTTTTAATTAAATTTGGTTACATGAGATTTTGAATATGAAGTGGAGCTCTCTTAGTAAGTTCAACTAACGAAAAGATATTTAGATAGGAAATGATAAAATAAAGATATAACAAATCAATAAAAATTAATTCAATACAATATTAAAGCAACTAGTGTTATTTTATAAACAGGCTTTTATTTATTTATCTATTTTGTTAAGCCGAATTGGATATTTTGACAAATTATCAAAGCTTTTAAGAAATCGTTGGACCACAGAAGAAATAATTATACGTTTCTTATGTTAACTTGCAAAACTTATTAATTTCCATATTACTCAATAATAGTGACAATTTTTTTTTTAACAGATTGTAACTTTCTTAAAAAAAACACACAAAAAAACCCCACTGTTGCTTTGTGTAGGGCGTGAAATGCATAAATAAATCGTTAGGTTTAACGAGAAACTAATTGTGTTGTTTGTGTAAAGAGTGGGGTGAGGGCATTCACCCAGGGTTTCTTGTAATTGTAATTCAATCTCTGGTGTTATTTTTTATTTTATTTTATTTTTTAATTAATTTTTTTTTCTTTTCTCAATTAAAGAAATGAAGGCAAAGTCAGTTTTTCCTTCTGCTATTATAACATCACATAGACATGATCTTTTTAAAAATGCTTTCTTTTCGTTTTTTTTTTTCTTTACTTGAAACGGTAACAAACTAGCGACATTGTCGGCCTGTCACTAGTCACTTCCTCCTATACTTGGCTTCAACAGCATTTTAAATGTTGAATTGTTATCTTTGTTGTTGCAGACATATGCCTTTTTCCTTTTCTTTCTTTTTTTTTTTTCGTTCCTTGCACCCACTCTATCTTTCTCTTTTTCTGCCTCCCCCCCCTCTCTCTCTGGTGTTATTTGGCACCAGGACAGCACGCGTGTACTCGCACACAATGTATTTCAAGGCTTTGTTTTTATCTCTTTATTTGTATATTGCTTTAAAGAGCTTTCACTTTGTCGCCGACCTCCTCCCTCTCCCCCCTCTCTCACTGCCTGGCATTTACTTCTATTATATTATTATTATTATTATTATTATCCTTATTTGCTGCTGCTGTTCTCATGTCGTCTTTGCTACTTTCTCTCTTAGTGCTCACTGAACGTTGGTTGTTGTTGTAGTCCCACAAGTCCATTTCTCATCTCCATTAAAAAAAAATAATCTAATGCTTATCATGCGATATTTCACATCTATTTTCTTTTTTTTTGTAAACAAAATCAGAATTGCCATCAGCCGGACTGTTGCTGACCTAATAATAATAATAATAATAATAATAATAATAATTCGTTTTGTTGTCTCTATTTGTGTGTGTGTGTGTTGTCTTTCTAGGGAGAATAAACCACACAAAGACAAAGGAATTTTCCTTGTTTTCATTTCACTCGGCTTAAAAAAAACAACAAAAAAAAAACTACTGGTGTTAGAAGAGGACTGGTTTATTTAAATTAATGCTATACGCACCCCCCCTTTTGTTTACCGGTTAAATCGGATTACTGATTTTTTTGTTGTAATTTTAAATTGTGCATCAAATCAATTAAATAAAAATGTGTGCGTGTGCGCTAAGTAACGGGGCAGTCGTTATAGATATTATGAATTATTTTCATTTTTGTTGTTTTTTTTTGCAATAAACCGAAAAGTGTTGTTCATCATCAAAGATAATAGTGGCTTATTTTCGAATTTAAAGGTTATTAATTGACAGTGACACTTAATTTAATTGATAAATAATTGTCTTCATTATATATTTTTGGTGGGTTTTGAATTTTTTTTTCTTTTCACTCTTATTTAGTGGCTTTCCTCTTCTATCATTCACACAGTCTCTTCTTGGCGTTGTTCACGTCACGTAGGTATCTATGTAAAATTCTTTATAGTCTGGTGCCCTTTAAGATACGAAAGAAGAAGAATGGTCCAGTGGTTAAGAATTCTTCTTTTATTTATTGATAAATAGCACTGCACAAAACTGAGGGTTATTATTTGGCATTTTCATTCTTGTAAAAATTAAATAAATTGATTTCTCATAGTGTTTTCTTTCCTAAGAAAATTTGAATTTAGAGAGTATTTTTGCATTTTTTTTCTAAGACAAACAGTGGAGTGGGAAGTTCTAATCTCTTAATTTTCTTTTCATATTTCATTTTTATAAGTATAATTTACTTGTGTGTGTCAGGTACCACCAAAATAGGTCACGTGATCAGTTTAGGCCATATTGAAGGAAGAAACGTAAACATTTTTGAACTTTAAAAAAAAAATCTCGCAAAAAAGAAATAACGAACATAAAGAGTTTTTTAAAAAAACCCTGTTAATTCAAAGATCAAATTATCCGATTGGGAAAAATTATACCGTTATCTTGAAAAATAAATAAAACTGTTCATTTTACTTACAAAAGGGTGATTTTTATGTAGAAACGGGGGACTGTAAATTTACATATTGCCTCTCTTTGACAATTATACATGTAAATGTATGGGTGGCTGTATTCGACATAATTGTTTTCTTGTACATATTCAATAACCGATTATTGGTTTTCAACAATTTTTGAAAGATTTTTTTGTGGTAGTTTCAGAATAACTCCTGAATGTTTTTGTTTTTTTTTTTTTTTAAAAATTTTATTTATTTTTTTATTTTTAGTTGAACTTATAGTGTAACTGAAGCAAAGAAAAGACAATAAGTATTACAAATATTGTCAGTTTTACTCTTCCGTATATTATAAGAATCAAACATTACTATTCAACAATAAAAAAAAAAAAACAAAAAAAAACTTAAATTCTCTTAAAAATATTAATATATCGTGGATCGGACAATTCTAAAATTCAGTGTTATATTAAAAAATGTTTTAAACATTAAAAAAAAAAAAACACAAAAATAATAAAATTATTTAAGCACACAAAAGATTTCAAACCTTTTAAATTAATTTCTTAATTGTTTTTTTTTCTTGACAATTTATTAGAATATAGTACATATCAATTAAAAAAGCAAAAAAAAAGAAAGTTTTCAAATAATGACATTTTTTTAGCACTTTTTATTTCAGAATTCATGATTTTTTCTACAAAAACTATTGCCTTGAATATTATACAAATCTTTTGATATAGTTATTCAGACTCTTATCTTTATAGAGAAAAAGTAAAAATCGTTTTTATTTATTTATTTTTTTTCATATCTCATAAAATAAAATGGGGGGGGGGTACACCTCGTAAAACAAATTCCCCTAATATATTTTAGGACAAAACTATTTCAGACATATTTACATCCAAAGGTAAATAGTTATGGAAATTTTCGTGAAAATCAGACCATTAATTGATTTTTCATAGAATTTTAAAAAAATCCCCTCGTCGTGGCTACGTTAAATTTCAGTTGATTTAACGGTGCAAAAATGAAAACATTGTTTTTCAATCATAATTTTTATTTCCGTAAGCTGAAATTAAAAAAAAAAATCAATTAATGTTTCTTCTTTCGAATGGAAAAATATTAATATAATTTTAACTTTTATGCAAGTTTCATTGTGTTAAATATAGGGGGGGGTAAATTTAACAGGGAAAATTGTTGGTACCTAAGACTAGCACACTAGCTACGATAATGTTCAAAGAAATTATAGTATTTAGATTCACAATACAGATAAGTTTTAGTCCTTGTCTTTTATTTTTATTTCATTTATGAACTTTAACGCACTCAAGAATTAACTCTTATCTTACAAAGCGGTCATATTGATTTAAAAAAATTTTTTTCAAGAGACGAGACAATCCCCCATCTCTCATCCAGAAAGTGGTGATTTGAAAAAAAAATGTTTAAATGGTGAATTAGGATTAATTACCAAACACATGCACCCAAGGTCTTTCCTGTTGAGATTTCATTATTGTTAGGTTAAATGGCGTGGATGGTTGGGGGGGGGGTCGATATGGTCGCCTTAAGATTAGATGGATTTTTTTTATCATACGTAAATAGTTCATGAATAAAGACAATGGTTAAACTATTCTTATCTGACTTGTGAATGTAAGGGACCATATCACCTTTAGGCACCCCTTTTGCGATCTCGATTCATAAGGACATGTTTTTCATTTACACCGTCAAAATTCGGTTGTTTGTTAATAGACGATTTTTAAAAAAATTATAAAACTAATCCCTAACCCATAATAAACAACCGGATTTTGACGGTGTAAATGAAAAACATGTCCTTATGAATCGAGATTGCAAAAGGGGTGCCTAAAGGTCATATGGAATTAAAAAAAAAAAAAATTAACATTACAGCCGCTATTTTTCCGGTGTCATATTCTAAATAAATACCGTAAATTTATATAAACTTTTCCTGTGATTTAAATTTTTTTTAATGTTCTTTCTTAAAATTCATTAACGTAATAATCATTTATTATATCGTGTAATTCACCGTTTTGTAATTGATTTAAAATCAATGAATGATTTTTGAACAACAATTAAACTTGTTAATTTTTTTTCTCTTCACAATTTGGTCGTTTGCAACAAAAATTATAGAATAATAAACTATATTAAAGTACGAATTAATACGGTTTGTGACAAATTTCATTATTCAATTACATATAAAAAAAAAAACTTATTGTTATTTCAATCTCTATCAAGTTTTGTTTCATTAAACTTCCATGTCATTTTTCCCCTAAATATCCTCGTAAATGGGTTCTATTAAATTAATCATTTAAACATTTTAATTTACTAATTAAGCAATATTAATTGTAAAATTATATGGATAGCAAAGAATTTAACCAAGAAAATGTGTTTTTTTGGGTGGGTGATGGGGTGGGGGGTACTAATTATAAGAAAAAAAACCCCTCATGCATTTCAAAAGCAAACGGTCTTTTTAGATTTATATATTTGCAGACCACTTTTTGATGCCTTCATTATATACTGCACAATGTTTGATTTACATTTTTTTTACCTTTCTTACCCCCCCCCAAAAAAAAAAGCAACAAAAAAACAAACATATCAAAATATTCATCTTCAATGTCAAATTTAATTAACAGAAATATGCCAGTTTGAATTTTTGAAATGAGGCTTGATAATTTGTATTATTTGTATTTTTTTCGGACTGTTGCCCTCATCTTTTTAATTGGACACATGGCACAATGGATATGGTGGTTGAGTCAATACAGTTCTAAGTGACAATCTGTAGGCTGCAGGTTCAATCCTGATTACGAGCGATAATAACATGGAATACTTAAAATAGCTTAACACTTGTACCCGATCATGTTTAACGGATTGAGAACAATCTACTTCAATTGGTGAAATAAAGGGTTTGCTTAGAAGTTTCATGAAGGTTCCCAAATTTGATTAGGTTTTTGGGTATGACAATAAAAAAACCCTGAAGGGGGCCTGGAGGGCACATTGTTGTCCTCATCTTTATTGCTGTATACTCAATCTGAAAAATCTAAATAATAGAAATATGTCAATTTTGACAAAAAATGCATGTTGATACACAGGTCTTACAATACAGTGATGCTGATAGTTTTTTTTTAATTTAGTGCCTGTGACGCAAGGATTTGATTTAAATGAGTCCCAGGGAAATTTGATGAGTCCCAACTAAAGTTTCTTAATAAATTGTAGTTTTTATCGATGAACAACTAAAGCCGTCTAACTCCTACCTTGCATCCCATATAGTGTAATTTGTTTCAAAGAAAATATTGAAATCTATTTAGTTAGCTGGAAATGATGGGAGAAGAAAAAAAAAACAAAAAAACACTGGGACGCGTAGATACGATTTTTCTGCGTCCTTTTAGATTTTTATGAATCGGTGACGCAGGACACATACCTATCAGCATCTATGTAATAGAAATATGTCAATTTTGACAAAAAATGCATGTTGATACACAGATGTTACAATATCGTAAAATGAAATATTTTTGAAGTTCTAACAAAACAAGCTACCCAATATGATGAGCATGTTATTGAGGTGTTCACACAATACTTTATATTCCAAAAGTAACAATCATTATTGATGGATAAAATATTATCTGGCCATTTTTAATCCTACCGGCGGTCCTATCAGTAGGCTAGTCACGTCAAGCCCTAGCACCTATATGATTGCTCCAACCCTATTGTTCTTATGGCAAGCCTCAACCCTTTTTATCATATGGGCTAGAAGGCGGTGGCTAAGGGTCTTCATGGCCTCTGTATGATGTTAGACTCTATCTCATGGTGAGGTTCCAGTTCTGGAGGTCTGGGGAATGTGGTGCACCCCTTCATTGCTCCCTGGTCCACTCTGACCCGGAGTGATAATACCTGTTAGGGTCCCATCTATGGATTAAATAGAAAAATGTGTTTATAAAAAGATTGAGTATCCATTAAGAATGAATTTATTTCAAAACTTTGTCGGCATTAAATAACCCACTGAGGTTGATATGCCCCAAACCAAACCAATTTTTTTCTTTTAATTATAGATTTAAAAAAATATAATTTCTAACATTAAGCATAGATATATTAGTATTAGTTATGAAACTTAAATCTATAATTACATTATCATATCAAAGTTATTCATTTTATGGTTTGGAATATTTTATTAGGAAGGACTGTTTTAGCTCAATCGGTAAAGCATCTCTGCCCTAGGAATCGCAAGGTTCCAGGTTTGATACCAGTCCTTGCCAATTTGGTGCATTAGTAACACAGGTTGGATAATCTGATTTGTGCAGTAAACCATTTTGAGCTGACTGTAGTTGTGGCACTCCACCTTGGAAAAAATATCCCTGGTCTAGTGCTAGCGAAAAGAGGATAAAATCCCTCACTCTCCGTCAAATTTACTTACATTATCAAAAATTGATTATTTCTACTTAGTATTATTTAGATTTTTCAAACTGTTGTCCTCATCTTTATTGTTATATACACTAAGTTTCGGCCAATGTGCCTACGGTCCTTCTTCAGGTGTTTCTTGTCAAACTTAAGAATTTCTCGTCGACAGGTGTGAAAAATCTAAACCTAAATTATTAAGCCTATCTTAAAAAGAAATTAGACAAATTATTTCTAATATAATTTCTAAATCACTGAATTTAGATGAGGTTTGATAATCTTTATTTGGATTATTCAGACTATTGTCCTCATCTTTATTGTTATCTGTACAACGTTTCAGCCGATGTGTTCTCTGGCCTTCTTCAGGTATTTCTTATCGGACTCGGGAGCCTTCTCGAACTCGGGAACGAAGAAGGTTCCCTAGTCCAAAAAGAAAATTCCCGAGTTCGAGAAGCTCCCCGGAGTCCGACAAGAAATACCTGAAGAAGGCTGGAGGACACATCGACCGAAACGTTGTACAGATAACAATAAATATGAGGACAATAGTCAAAATATTCCAAATAATAAAAATAGTTTCTAAATGTACTGTAATTGTGTAAAATTATTTGGTGACTATGAAGAATTCTTTTTATTTAAAGGTGCTAACCAAAAAGTTTTTTTTTTTAACCAGATACAAAATTATATCTTCTAATACTTGTTATTAAACAATGACAATTATTATAAAAAATACTGTTGTATTTATTATTCAGTTTCCATTTTGATAGGTAATTTTATCCTAAATATTTCTCTAGCAGGAAATGTGTATTTCTTAAAGGAACTGATTTCCCAGATACTATTGAAGAAGAACAAGAAAACATGTCGCTTTTATACTGACATGCATCACACAGACACACAGACACACAATAAGGGAGATGGGGTGGGGGGAAGATGCAAAGCAGACAAATAAATGAATGAATGAAATGAAATGGATTACTTTCTGATTTGATGATCAGAAATTGATATTTACGCACATCAATAAATACCTGGTTTTTGATTTATGAAGCAAAATTTAAAAAAAAAGAAGTTTATCACAAATATTTGGAAATGACCATGTTAGTGGTTAGCAATCTAGTCTCGCAGATCCATTACTACTGAAACAAGTGAGTTCGATCCTCACTGGATGTCTCATTCTTGTGACCTTGTGTCAAATCCTACTCGTGGTGAACGGGTTGGATAAATGATTTAAAAATGAATGAATCCCGTTGTGGTGTAATGGTTAGCAAGCTACTCTCTCAGATCTATTACAACTAAAACAACCGAGTTCGAACCTCACTGGATGCCCCACACTTGTGACCTTGTGTCAGATCTGTTATGTGTATTTATGAGATGATGCTTAATATGAATAATTATATTTCGGACTGTTGTCCTCATCTTTGTGTATAAACACAACGTTCATGGGTAATTGTCTGAAAATTACTTATTTTAAGGTAATACAAAACAAAACAAAACAAAACGGAGCCCGTGGTTACAGTGGTCTGAAACACTGTTCTTACACAATAAAGATGAGGACAACAGTCCGATATATATGATAATTATTCAAGGTTTGTCTGTTTTTGTATTTTTATCAATATGAATGTTTAGTTAAAATTCTGTTAAATTTATATCTGAACCCACAAGAACTCGCTAATTATGCATAAATTATTTTTCACTATTGTCAGCTGTGTTTCATTTTTCTTAATTTATTTTAATTTATTTAGTTGGCTCAAATTTAATTATTTGAATCTTTTATAAATTAGAAAATGTGGAAAGGCTAAATGTTTTTTTTCTCTTTTTTCTTCAATGTTTCTTCTCTTTTTCTTCAATATCCTTCACCTCCTCGCCTAATATCCTCTACAAACTCCCACAATATCCTATACCTCCTCGCCTAATATCTACAAACCCCCCTAATATCCTCCATCCCCTCCCCAATATCATCTATAAACTCCCCTAATATCCTCCCCATCCTCCCCTAATATCATCTACAAACTCCCCAATATCCCCCACCCCTCTCCAATATCATCTACAAACTCCCTTAATATCACCTACAAACTCTCCTAATATCCTCACCATCCTCCCCAATATCATCTAGAAACTCCACCAATATCCCCACCTCCTCCCCTAATATCCTCCCCCAATATCATCTACAAACTCCCTAATATCCTCCACAAACTCTCCTAATATCCTCCAAACCCCCAATATCATCTACAACTCCCCAATATCATCTACAAACTCCCCTAATATCCTCCACACCTCCCCTAATATCCCCACCCCTCCCCCAATATCATCTACAAACTCCCCAATATCCCCCACCTCCTCCCCTAATCCTCCATCCTGTCCCCGTCTTTTTCATTTGCTTGACTGGTTCTCAATATCTTTTGATTCTGTCAAAATCTTAAGATTTTTCATAAGATTTATTTCATGAGACTTAAAAAAGAAAAGAAAAAGAAAGTGTGATGGCAATGAAATGATTTGATAAATAAACCCCTCAGTTCTTAGACCCCCCCGCTCCTCCCCCCGGATTTATACTAGTATGTTCAGGTAAGTAGTAAATGTTTACTTAAAACTCCTTACTAACCTTGATAAGCCCACAAAATTGAGTTGACATTTCTTTTCCTATTGTCAGTGTCGGTTTCCTACTTCCTATTCCATCTACAACCTAATGGAGATATGCTATGTATGTATGTATGTATGTTAAGATCTACCAAGTGCCTTTTCCATCTCTTCTTTTGTCCACTTTTGGCCTCTTGTCAATATTCATAGAAAGTAACTCAAAAATGAATATGTCCACAACAATATTGGTGAAAGCTTTTATAACACTCATCTTGCTACACTTAAAGTATCAGTTTTTTTTAATGATTCACTATTGATTACTGTAAGACTTAAGATATATATATAAATTTATTAAAAACCAATAACATATAAACTCCTGCAGTTGAAAAAAACAAACAAACAAAAAAAACCCACTAAAAATCTGAAAATTGAATGATTGTTTCTTTAAAACAATGAGAAAATTGTTTTAAATCAATCCTCTTAAAAAAAACCCGAATAGTCTATTTAGCCGGTTATAAAAGCTAGCATCCGGGTATTTCTTGTTTAACGTCTTTCCTTATAAAAGGTAATGTAAATAACTTTTTACACGCTTAGTGTTTGGAACGAAAAAAATCCATTTCCTAAATATCAACAAGAATTCATTGTTAGGCTTAGGGTTACAATTTTGTTTTAGCAATTGATAGTGGAAAATGACATTTTTCCACTTTGTAAAAAATTCATGATAGTCAAATTTACCTTTATCATTTCTTTGAATTATTAAAAAAAAAAAAAAAAAAAAATGTTTTGATTGACGGTATCTATATTTTTCATTTAGAAGAATTTTTTGTATCTTTATCCTTCATAAAATATAAATGAATATAAATAAACTTTCGTATTAAATCTGTTATTTTTAACATTACTTGCATTCATAATAAAGATTTACAGCGATAGTAAAATAAGCATAAAAATAGATTTGTCTATTTTACGAGGACCGGCTAAATAAGCCTAAAAGTAGGTTTGTCTATTTGACCGGAACCGGCTACATAGCCTCTTCCTAAAAAGTCTCTATGATTAAGAAATCGGATCCTTTTATTCATGCAGGTGCTTTTTTGTTTTATAATTTGTTTATCACAATTGAAATATGTAACCTAAAATTGCTAGGCCCCCCCTTTTTTTTTTTTTTTTTTTAGCATCTTTGGAAGGTACTCATTGATTTATTTGAACTTGTTGAAAAAAAATGCCCCCCCCCTGCTCATGAACTGTTTTCAGTGAACACATTTTTAGTAATTTCCATCAGTTTTTGTCCTTGTATCCCCCCTCCCCCGATAATTTTCAGGTTGATTCAATAGTAATAAACCCATCTGTGGTTAAATAGAAAAAATGTGTTTATATATAAAAAAAAGAAAGAGTACTCATCAAGAATTAATGTATTTGAAAACTTTGCCGACATTAAATGACCCATCGGGGTTGATATGTCGTAAAATAAAACGAACAAACAATAGTAACAAAAGCTATGACTTGAATGGAAATGATTTTTAATGGAGTTTGTTTGCTAATAACAACCAATGTTGTTTTTTTTTTGGGGCTTCTTTTGGTAAATATTCGTATTTATTTTTTCATAATTCTTCTAGGACCCCCCCCCATCTCTAGTTTTATTTTCAAATTCTTTTGATCAGTTCGTTAAAGTTCTGTAATTTTTATTTAAATAAAAAAAAATCTTTCAAATAAATGAAACTCCCTTCAAGCGTAAAATAGTAGCCACTTTGGAGTAAATAGATTGAATGTTTGTGGCGCTTGTTCTTAGATGGATCTAGAATGGCAGTTGGGGGGGGTGGTGAAGGGTGAACTGATACTGACAGTCTTTACTTAGCCAGAAATTCTTAATCTTGTGTGCTACTTTGTTAATCTGTAATAAGCCATTGTTTTTTTTAGTCTTTATTTTTTTCACCCGTGTTTTAGTCAGTTCATAATTGTATCTTCAGAATGAACCAACTAAAATATGAAAAATATTACAAAAAAGTATGAACATTTTATTAAATACTGACAATTTATTGCAGTGTCAAACAAAAACATTAACTGTTAAAATTTGAGGAAATTTATTTCTAATCTATTTATGGATAATTTCTTTAGATATAAAAACTCCTGTTTATTGTAAGTTTGTAACTGGTTATAAACTTAAATAGATGTAATGAATAGAAAAATAATTTTTAAAAATATGAAGACGTTTAAAATATATTAATCCTAATGAGTCAGGTACTACTACTTCGCTCTACTTTGGTATTGAGCACTCTTTGCATTTTAGCCTACACACACACACACACACACACACACACACACACACATATTCCTTTGGCCAAGTGATATTATGTTACTCGATTATTTTCGGGTAGTGCGATTAATTTGCAAATTATTTACCTTGGTTTTTCCTTACCACAAGGGTTTACTATTAGGGTTATTGTGCGTGTGTATTGTATTTGTGGACTGTTGTTACAATCTTTTCAAAGTTATATTTAATTTAACCAAAGAGGCTAAATGTATCTAAAAATAAATAAATAAAAAATGATTATTAGTCTTATTTTATTTAAGAAATCCAAAAGTTTTTATTTTTCTACCAATGTTATTTTGTTTTTTGTTCTTTTAATGTATATATTTGTGAGTGTTAGTATCAATTTGTGTGCTTATTAAATTAGGGGACAGTGAATTTTTTCTTCTTCTGTTGTTGGTGGAGGCAAGTTAGGCTTGTGTCTCCTCCCATGATTGATGATAGTGAGTTTACTGTTGGGAATAAAGCATCCCTGAGGCTTTTTGGCCAGTGGAGAGAAGAGAGGGAGACGGTTGCTATGGTAGGGAAAGTGTGGCTTATTTGACTATGAATGGATTCAAGCAAATATTGGTGACGACTCTTTGTGTGCGTGTGTGTGACACTCACTCTCTCTGTTATTAATATTAATGATGAAAAAACAAAGACTAATTCTGTTCAAACATTGAACTCTATAACATTTTTTGGTAAAGAAGAACAATTTCCTCGTAAATTCCTACCATAAAATAAACTGAACCCTCATTTTATGTCCGTGTTTTTGCAATAAATGTTTTATTTCTTGCACCCATTATTTTACAATACTAAATATATTTTCTTTTTGTTAAAGAATAAAGAATCAAGAAAATATATTTAGTATTGTAAAATAACGGGTGCAAGAAAATAAAACATTTATTGCAAAAACACGGACATAAAATGAGGGTTCAGTTTATTTTATGGTAGGAATTTACGAGGAAATTGTTCTTCTTTACCAAATTTTTTTAATAATACAACAAATTCTAATCTATTGAACATTGCTCAAAAAATAAATACCAGGGGTCATGAATTAAAACTTTCAAAAAATGTTGCAAAACAAATGCAATTATTTTAGTAACAGGGTAGTAGGTTCATGGAATAAACTACCATCATCAGTAGTGAATGCCTCATCTCTGAACTCTTTTAAGACAAGGTTGGATGAATTGTAGAAAGAATATAAATATTTAGTGGAAATAAGATGAGGGTTTTAAATATAAGGAATAGTTGATAGGTCTTAGACCTAATATATCTAGATGAAAATATATTATTTATTATCATTTATCATCATCAGCAACATGGTTATTTACTAAGTTAAGTGTGGGACACCCAGTGAGGACTGAGCACTACGCAGTAGTAATATTTTGTTTTTACTAGCTTATTAACTACTAGTTTATTCCAATGTTTTCTTTCCAGTTTGTATTTTAATCATCTTACCTCCATTATTAATCCTAGTTAAATTTACACACGTGATTTTGATGACCACTGGACTTTTTGGTATTGTTTCCTTTTTAAGTTTGTATTTTTCGAATTTTGTTTATTTCTATCTGGAACTTTGCTGAATTTATTTAAACAAAGTAATTCTTTTGATAATCGTTGGATAAAATAAGAAAACCTTTTTGTAATTTCTTTCAGGGCAAATCAGATCCCTTTAAAAAGGGACCTAATTTAAAAGTTTCTCTGTACATTCATTTCCTTATTAAAGTGATAAAAACCAAATTGTATCCAATTCTTCAGCTTCATTCTTCTTAAACCAATTCTTATAAAATAATCAAATTTCCTTAATTACTTTTTCTTTTTTCTTTCTTTCTTGGTTGCAGACTGAATTAAAATAAAACTTTCTCTCTCTTTCTTTTACTTTCTCTCTCTCTTTCTTTTACTTTCTCTCTCTCTTTCTTTTACTTTCTCTCTCTCTTTCTTTTACTTTCGCTCTCTCTTTCTTTTACTTTCTCTCTCTCTTTCTTTTACTTTCTCTCTCTTTCTTTTACTTTCTCTCTCTATATCTCTATCTCTATCTCCCCTAATAATCATTAATAGATTGATGAGTAGTAAGATAATTTTTGCTATAACAATCAGTGAAGTTTTTAATGAAAATCTTTCACATCAATAAGACATGTCCATTTCTGGATGTCAATTGTTTCAATATTTGTACGTTTTCAAATTACGTACAGTCTTAACCAAAGATTTTCTATACACAAAAATGTTCCATCACATATTGTTTTTTTTAAATAGTAACGTTTGGTTTAAAAAAAATGCTATTCAAACATGAATATTACCAACATCCAGCAATAATTGAATGTCCTGATGAATACTATAGATATATAATTGATATAAACTTGAACATTTTAAACGTCAACAATAATTATCATAAATATTGATAACTCATCCTCATGAATCTTTATTTTTCACATTTATTTATAACTTTTCCACAAAATGGACAGTGAAAATAAATCTTGGAAATATTCTGAGTCGAAGTTTGATTCTTGGTTCAACAACTTTGAACCTTTTTATCTCTTGACATTTAAAACCATCACTTTCTTGAATGAAATAAGATTTATTTGAAATACCCCGAAATTGTGTGTGTGTGTGTGGGGGGGGGGTAAACCGTAATAATAACCTGCTGAAGGTTGGAGATTTCATCAACCAAAACAGTCATGATGCTTTTCACAGTAAAATTGACTCATTTTAAGGAGGAAAATTTAAGAGATTTAGAAAATCATTCATTAGATGCTTTTTGAGTTTTTTTTATTTTCATTTAATTTCAGGTGGGGGGGGGAGTTATTTGTATTGAGATTTATTTTATTCATTTAATTTAATTTTTTTTATTTCTTTTATTTTTATTCTATTTTGAAGTTTTTGTATTTTTTCTCTGTGATTCTTAAATTATTGATTAAATTATTTTTTCAATTTAATTGGCAGTGGCACATAATTTAATATTTTGTTTAGAAAAAATGATATTCAAAATTCTATAACTTCAGTGAAATGATGAATGTATTTGTATCCTAAAATTATATAATGAAAATGAATTTTATGATTTAAAGACCTGACAAATTGGGAATTCTTTTTTTTCACACACGCACACACACACAATAGTATTGACACAGTTTTTAGGAAATTGAAATAACTCCGAGTTGTGAATTCAAAAACATATTTTAAGCAGTTCTTTGACTTTTTTTTATTCATAATTTCCCTAAAAAAAAAATGTTTAAAAACCATTTCTTACTTATATGCACATCTTTCATTTCTACCTGTCCATCTTTTTGAATTCTAATCTCACCTGATCATAAATTTCAAACATTTTCATTCACTTGGTTAAAAAAAAAATCTCCATCTTTAAAAAGGATATGAAATAGAAATTGTAGATAGAATTACCAATTTCCCTACCAAATTTACCCCCCCCCTTTTTTTTTCTTAATGTTTTCTTTAATGTTCCCTTGAAATTACTGTAGATCTAATAATTTAAGTCAATTTGATATCTGCTTTGATCTCTACTTGGCTGATTTATATAAATCTTTCTCTTTAGATACAATCGTTATTTTATCTATTGATATGTTTGTAATGATTGTATTGATTACTGATAGAAAAAATATACCAATTTCCAAACTGAACCCCCCTTTTTTATTCTATTTATAAAATGCGGTTCAAATTATATTCTGAAATATAATTACTAACCTCCTGTCTGAGGTTTGTGTTACACACATGAAACTTGATTAATGCTAATATAGTGTTTTATGTTTTAGGTTTTGATCCTGCTCTGCTATTACAGCATTGAGCACTCTTTCTATGCAAACACTTTTCTTATTTGTTGACCTTCATTTTTATATCTAGATGTACATGTATAGATATATGTATCTCATTTAAAAAAGATTTTTTTTCAATTTTATTTAAAAAAAACTTTGGTCCTGGCCAGACAAATGTGTAGTGTATTCTTTGAAGAAAGCTTCCAATTGTATTTAGTTTCTTGTGCTATTTATATCAAATAATTACATTCCAATTTGTAGAACCAGAAATGAGTTTTCTGTAGATTTCTCTAATCCTTAATAAGATTTATTGTTTATAATCTATTATTAAACTAGTCCCTTTTTTATTTATTTAATCTTTACACTCGGATGGCTTATCTCTACAGTTAATTTTCATAATGAGATTTATAAAGATTTATATTGGCAGAATGTTTTTGTTTTTTTAATCTTTGAATGAATTAAAAGGAAAAAGAAAAAAGGTATATCCTGTAACCTGGTTTTGTCCCAGTGTGATTGTAGTACTACTCGTGTAGCATGTCTTTGAGAATAATAGCCTGGTGGAGCTCAAGCTCATCCCTCTCCTTGTCTGAAATCAGGGTTTTTCTTCTTTCTAGACTGGTTGCCATACCAAGGTTAAAGAACCCAGTCTGTCCTACTATTTGACCATAGCTGGAGGGAGAATAGATTTATATTTTTCCTAAGGTTATTAGCACTGTGTTATGCAACACCCTCGTTTTGGTAGTCAAGTCTACTTCCTATGACAATAACTGTTATGCCACCCGCGCCTCTTTGAATAGATTATTTTGTGTGATAAATATTTTTAAAGGGAACAATATTACGTTGATAATCTTGTCAACTTTTAATTAATTGCTCCATTTCCTCCCAATTAATGAATGTGCTTTAATCTTGTTAATTTTATCTAGCAAGTGTTTTTAATCCGTTTAATAGCAGGTTGGTTAAAATTAGATTGTTAAATAATCATTGTTAATTGAATTTAATCTACAAAGAAGTCCGTTGTCATCAAAGATGGGTTTTTTTTTTGTTTTTTTTTTTCCTTACACATTTCAAGCTCAAATTCTTTTGATTTTTATAGCTTTAAAAAAAAATGAATGAATGAAAACTAGTTTCATGGATTTTGGAAAGTTTCATCAATTGTTGGAAATTTTTGTTTCCTTAAATCTGACGTTGAAGATTTGGATTGTAAGATTAAAATCCACTTATAAATCTCAGAAAATGACTTTTCCTCACAATTTAAGTTATAACACAACTACTTTTGAGAGAAGAACTTTTTTATTTTTCAAAATTTATTTTTAGAAATTGAATCCTATTTAAAAATCTAGTTGGGCTGTAATATTTCTATTGAATATTGAAAGAAACTTGAACAAAAATCAGATTAGACAGCTTACTGCTGCTGAGGTAAGACTTGCAAAAATGATGTTGGAATTAAAATTCATAAGAATTATGCAATATTAATATTTCTAAAACATATTTCTTTGAAATATGAAAATAGAAAGTAATTTCACAATAAAAATCAATGTAATCTATTTTTAACTGTCTATTATATTTTTCAAAAAACAAAACAAAACAAAAACACAAAATAAACAACAAAAAACCATTAAATTAAAAAAAAAAAAAACAAAAAAAACGAAAGTACATTTGAAGATTTGGGTGTAAGTTAGTATTGTTAGTCAACTTTAAAAAAAAAGTTAAGTCCAAGTTCCTTGGTGTCCTGGGTATGGCGTTAAGTTGCATCTAGTGGTGACGTTCTAATTCTGGGGAGTGTGGAGTACTCCTTCACAGCCATTACTTCCAGGTCCACCCTGGCCTGTAAATAAATATGAGTGTTGAAAAAATACTTGCATGGCCAACAAGAACAAATGTCTACGGAATAAAATAACCCAACAAGAGTTGACATGCCATAAAACCCAACCAACTACATATCCCCCATGATGTAGTGTCTAACGTGCTATTACATTCACTTCCGGACTATGAACACTCACATTATTTCCCAGCTTTAATACCACTACTGTTCTTCTACAAAGATAGCTTTAGCATAAAATAACCCACGCAGGTTGATATGTCGTTAAACAAAGAAACCCAACCCCAATTCCTTATTGATTGAATGCAACTATTTAGTATACAACCTTTTATTTTAGATTCTTGAAAGGATGAGTGCATACATAGGGGGTGGGGGTGACTTTTACTGGCGATCTCCCCCCCCTCTTTTTTTTTTTTTTTTTTAATTTTTTTTAATGCCAGTGTCATCGACTGAACTTAATAGCATCTAAAGTGTTGCAGTATGTGCCAAGAAAATTCCTCTTAATTTTGTACTCTTCTTGCCTGCTGGAACTGGATATTAATGTCATCGTAGTAGGGAGAGGGGTTGCAGCAGCTTGCCTAGACTGTTGAAGTACAAACATTATTTATTTATTTATTCTTTATAAATAAACTATTAACTATTGGATGATATAACTGCTGCTTATTTGCTACATAATACGTGTGTGTGTACGTACGCACGTGCGTGTGCACTTGCCCTGTGTCTATATCAATTTGAGATATAGATCATTTCTCCTAATCTATACTTTTCAATTTTCATTCTAGTTTTCTTGTTAGCTGTTTGGTCCTGAATTTCTTCATTGTCTAATTCCTTTCAGTCCGTTTTCTTTTCGCATTTTCTTTTTACATTTATAAATGAATCTCAAATCTGTTGGTACAAACTAAAAACTAAGGTAGGGTGTTTTTTGAGAATCTATTCTGATTAGATAACTTACAACATGGTTTTTCTCAAAATTGACTTTCAATTTAAGTTTTTTTATTCATTTTTTTAAAAAATAGAATGTTTTTGCAATGATTGTTTTTTCCAAATTGAATATGCAAAACAAAACAAAACCTTTTGGTTTGGTGGTTGGTTTTGAAGGCTATCATAATGCAAGTGTAAAGAAAAGAAGGTAACTATGATGTTGTTTGTTTACCTTTGATTTATTCTCTTTATATTTTGGGATAAAGATCTCTTCTGTCCAACAATGTCTTAGTATCATTCCAGGAAATTGAAATCTCGAAATATTAAGAATAAATCAAAGGTAAACCAATAACATCATAGTTACCTTGTTTTTCTTTATACTTGCATTGTGATAGCCTTCAAAACCAACCACCAAACCAATAATACAATGCTTCAAGCAAATTATAAAATCTTTTAAAAAAACCCTTTTACATTGTTAACAAAACAAAACATTGCTTGAATTAATTCCATTTTAATGAAATTAACAGAAAAATGTTTCCATTAAAAAGAAAAAAAAAAGTTAGTTGTTTAAACACTCTGCTTTAGAATACATCGACTGCACCTCTGTAGAGGGGTCAAACACCCCCTTCCTTCTCAATGGGGCCATCTGTTGTCTGTGGGTGGTGACCCATGCCGCCTTGGTAGCAGAGCAGTCATCACATGCAACATTCCACTTTAGTTCTTACTTAGGCTAGACGGTCAGTCGGAGAGGCCCCCTCTGATTGTCCCAACCCTATTACCCCTTATCCCAAGCCTTAACCCTTTTTATCATATGTGTTAGAAAGTGGTGGCTGAGTGCCTTAATGTTCTGGGTATGATGGTGAAGTTCCAATTTTGGAGCTCTAGGAATATGAAATACCCCTTCATCACCATTACTCCCAGGTCCACTCTGATCCGGAGTGATAGTACCTGTTAATGTTTCATCTATAGGTTAAATAGAACAAAAATGTATTTTTTTTTTTTTTAATTGAGTACCATCAAGAATAAATAAAACAAAATTATTCCGCATAAAATAATCCAATAAGGGTTGACATGCCATAAAATCAACCAATCAACCAACAATATGCTTTTTTAACAATTAATTTAAAACAATTTAATTTGAAAAAAAAAAAATGCAGCAGTTATTTACTGATAATCATATTAATTATACAAAATGATTTTGTATAAAAATTAGTTTCTTCAAAATTTGAAAAAGTAATTTTTAGAAAATAAATGACTTTTTATGTATTTCATAATCTTCAAGATTTAATGCTGTCAAATTTAAAGAGACAGTTTATGAAACATCCAATTATTAACCAGACATTAAAGTGCAGTATTTTATAAAATTCTTAATTGAATATGAATTTACATATTTGAAGAAAAAATGTTTTTAATAAAATGTTTTTAAAGTGATTGATTTTTTTTTTCCAAAATGAACATACAAAAAAAAAAAATCTTTTTGTTTTTTAAAAAAAAAAAAAAAATCCCAGAAATAGATGCTAGAATTCATTCCATTTTGATAAAATTAAAAGAAAATGTTTCCATTTTAAAAACTGTTGGTTGTTTTAACTATCTACCCCCCCCCTTTTTTTTTTTAAAACAATCCATTTAAAACATTTCAGGATTAAAATCAGATATTTTCTCAGTGTTTAATTTGTTTTTCTATTTCAACATATTTTCTCAAACCTACCTTAACCTAAGATTACCGGGGCGGGGGTTTGGCTGAAAAGTTCATAGGATGACCAATATACATTTATGGAATATGACAAAATGAGTTTTATTTTTCAACAGTCCCCATTATGATCCACACACTTCTTCCATTGATGTTGCAGTGCTTGGATCCCATTAGTAACAAAGCCATACCCAATATGACTTCATCATATAAACATTTCACCCCCCCCGTATGTTAGATTGAATTAGACCGTGTCTATTTTTCTTTAAGTTAACAGCATTTAAAACTACTTATTAGAAAATTACTAACATTTATAGATCTGTTTTTGTATCCAGTTGTAGATAAACATGTTTTAGTCTGAATTTTCTTAATTCATTTTTAAAAAATTAATTGTAATCTTTATTTTTTTTAAATTTAATTTATTAGAACATAAATTAAAAATTTTGTTGAAATATATTTTAATTTCTGTATAAACGATTTATACAGAAATTAAAAAGATATCCAAATTCTACACATTTTTTAAGTTAACTTTTTTTTTTATTTATTGTAACTAATTTCTTTTTTTTTTTTTCTTTTTTTAAAAATCTGTTTCAACTATAAATACTAGCATTTTATTTTAAGTCGTAAAATTAATATAATATGAAATTTAAAAAAATAGAAAGATTTAATTATTAAACATAAAATAGTTTTTATTGGATATTTTAGTGTAATTAAGAAAAAGAAAATCGATTATTTACTAATATTAGCTAATCATAGTAATTGTGTGACACAAATGATTTTTTTGAATTTTTTTTTTTTTTTTTTTTTTTTTTTTTTTTCAAAAAGTACTTTTCTTTTAGAAAATGAATGACTTTTTATGCATTTCATAATCTTTAAGATTTAATGCTGTCAAATTTAAAGAGACAGTTTATGAAACATCCAATTATTAACCAGACATTAAAGTGCAGTATTTTATAATTTTTTTAACTGAATATGAATTTATATATTTTTTTTTTTTCTATTGATTTTTAGAAAAATGTTAATGATTCAAAATATATTTTCTGCAAATTCTGAAACTGCAACAAAAAGACAATCTTGTTAGCTAAATATCATAAAAGTTGATTACTTGAAGGTGCATGGTGTAATGATTAGAATAGTAGGAGATAAACTCGTTGATCTTAGTTCAAATCTTGGACGAGGCTGTGCGCATTTCACATAGTGCTAATATCCTTGGGAAAGGTATGGATCCAACTACTCTCTCTCTCTCTCTCTCAGTTATGGGTAAATAGGACAGACTGAGCTCTTAAACCTTGGCTAGGTAACCAGTCTAGAAAAGGGAAAACTTTGAATTCACAAACCTGTTAAACTCTGCTTAAGAAATTGACCTTGTGCCACATCCTACTCGTACAGAGGGATTGGTAAATATATAAAAGTTGATTACTATCTTACTTTCCCTTTGACAAAAGCAGTTCAGAATTTTCTATTTTTAAACAAAGGATGGCAGCGATAAAAAGTAATTCTAATGTGGGATTGTCAAAACTAGTTTTAAAAAAGGTGTCATCTGACGTAATTTATGCTTCCTTCACAAAACCAGGTGAAAGTCACAGGACACCCCCCCCCCCCAAAAAAAAAAAACGTATCTTAAATTGAAGGGTTTACATGATAAATCCCTTTATTCTCACTTGAATTAAAAACATTTCTCTGAAAAAAAAAAAAAAAAAAAAAAAAAAAACTTTTATTGGCTACCATGAGTTTAATTGTGACTTTTCCTAGTGAAATTGTGACTTTTTCCGGCCATACTTTTTCACTGGTATTGTTTTTCTTTGTGATTTTTTTTCTCTCCCTATCTCAGTGGTTCTTAATCAGGGTACATATAGGTTTTAATAGGCAAGCAAACAAATATAGAAATACAATGATTTTTAAACCTCGAGTGGCTAGGGGTGGGTGGGGGTTGATTGACCAGAATAAAGGAATGAAATTGGGATCAATAGGTTAAAAAAAGTTGAATACCACTGATCTAGGTGCTGTATATTCTGTTTTTTGTTTGTTTGTTTTTTTTTTTTAAATTTTAATTTTTATATATATAATTTCTTTGTAAAATAGAACCAAAAAAAAAAAAATGTTAATACTAAAAAGCCTAAAATACTTAGTAGTATGTCATTATAATTCTAAACCAATTGAAAAATGTTCTATTTTGTTATTTCTTCTTTATAAGTCTTTAATTTCCTTATAGTGAGGTAATGAATTACCCCCCCCCCATTATATTGTATTGGAAACAAAAAAGGGCTTCAAGAAAACCTGACAAAGATTCTTGAAATATTGCAATTCATGAAGACAGTGCACAACCAATTCATTTTATTTGCAGCTCTTATTGAATAACTCTTTACTCGTTTAATCTAGCTATATATATATATATATATATATATATATATATATATATATATATATATATATATATATATATACAGACTATTGAATCATAGTAATACACTTAGTGACACTACATATTTAAGCTGACTGTTTTTTATTATATGGAACAAGTAGAGAATTTATGGATAACACCTTAGTGGGTTATTAGGTATAAATATCTAATTTAGTCATTTTTCTTTTCTCTTTCTTTTCCATTTTTTTTTCTTTTTTCTTTTCCCTTTTTTTTCTTTCTTTTTCTTTTTCTTTTTTTATAGAAACTGTTTTTTAGTGTGTCCATGATAATATATATGGGCATCTTAGTTACACATTTCTTACAAAAGTATATTGTAGAATAATTGATATTTGTTGGTGATGAATGGGAGTTCTTTGTCAGGAGGACAGAACACAATGCACAAAAATTGCTTAATATTTCATAAAAGTAGATCAATAAGTCTGTAGCCTGATAAAATTGGGAAAGGTATGCATCCAACTATTATTCTTTCAGTTATTGGTACATTGTAGGCCAGACTGTGTGTGCTCTTTTAACCTTGGTATAGCAATTTGCCATAGGAGAAGGCAAAACCAAAGAGGCTCTCTTCTCATTAGTCAAAACTACTTTGAGAACTCCTTCTCTTTCCTCCTAACCTAAACCAACATAACCAGGTCCACTCTGCTCCAGAGTGGTAGTACATGTTAGGGTCCCATCTTTGGGTCAAATAGTTTAAAAATCATTCATGTTCAATAGGACCATGTGATACAACCCCCCTAAAAAAAAAAAACTCTTAAGAAACTACGCAAAATATGTAAATATAAACATACTATGAACACAATTCCTAACCACTAGACATAAAATAACCCTAGACGGTTTGACATACCATTAAGGATATATATGAATATTTATTCTTGATAGTAATGTCAATGCTATAACGTTTCGGTCTTTTCAACCTTCTTCAGGACGCAGGGTGAGGTCTCGTGTAGGAGACTTTAAGTTCTTGCTTTATGGGTGATGCGTATTCCTGGTTACGTATTGGTGATCAATTTAAAGGGGTAGAATAATCAATAATTTCAATATTTGTTTGAATTTTTGAGATGAGGCATAATTTGTAGTATTTAGATTTTTTTTTTTTTTTTTTTTTTTTTTCTCTGTTGTCTTCATCTTTGTTATTATATACACAATGTTTTGGCCGATGTGTCCCCAGTTGGACATATGACACAATGGATATAAGGGTTGAGTTAATACAGTTCTAAATGATAATTTGGAATTTGCAGGTTCAATCCTGACTAAAGACGAAAATAACAATACTTAACATAGCTTAACACTTGTATGTGGTCATGGTTAATGGAATGAGAACAATCTACCCCAATTGATTAAAGGGTTTGGTTCAAAGTTCTGTGATGGTTCTCGGAGTTCAACAAAAAACACCTAAAGATGAGGACAACAGTCCCAAAAATCTAAATACTAATTTCAGTATTATTTGAAAATATTTTTGAGTGTTCATCCTGGGAAGCTTGTAAATCTAATTCTTTTGTGTGAATTTCTTGTTTATATTTAAAAAGTACTTATCTAAATAAAATAGATTATGAAATCTTTGAGAGAAGAGAAATTGTAAAAATGATAGTAAAATTCAAATATTGAAATATACTAGCAAAATAAAGACACCCTCCGGGCAATGTAAAAATATTTTTTTGAAAGATATTGCCTGAGGGGATGGGAGCTGAAAATTCAATGTCATAGAGTGTGTACCATAAGTATGTAAAATCGTCAAATTTATTAAAGGAGTAAAAAAAAAAAAAAAAAGACAATTTGAAATGGAAACAGTTCCGATAACTTTAAATATTATATTAGAATAAAACGATCTATATATAAATATATAACGCCGGCATCTATTTATTGAAACAATGAGGATTGTCTAACGTTGCATGCTCACATTTTGAGTATATTTATTCTATGTTATGACGTTGGATTATGTGTTGGGTAATGTGACGTAAGCAGTGACGTAATTTTTGTTACAGACAAAAACCGGAAGCGAATCTCCATTATTAATTGAGATATAAAAATGAAATGTTTAATTTTTATTAATTACTGTATTTTCCACAGTATAAAATGCGTTAGCATATAACACGCATAATTTGGCAAGATATATTTAGGAAAAAACCAAAACAAACACAATTCATGAACCAAGCTCTACTTTTAGGTTTTAGTTACCTGACGCACAAAAATCTAAAAGGACGCAGTAAAATCGTATCCATGCGTCCCAGTGTTTTTCTTCTTTTTTTTTTTTATTCCTCCACCATTTCAAGCTAACTGTAAATACATTTCAATAGTTTCTTAGAAATGAATTACAGAGGAAAGGTTACAAGGTAGGAGTTAGATGGCTTTTGTTGGAACCCATAAATTTTTCCGGGTACTCATTCAAAGCAAATATGTCCGTCCCAGGACGCACTAAATCAAAAATACTTTATTTATGTTTCTCAACCTTTTTACCCTTGCATAACCCTTAAAATAAATTACGTCTTAAGGAACCCCTGCACAAAAACAAAAGTATATACCATATCTTTCTTATTTTATTTCCATTGTAGTTCACATTATAAATATCATAGTATATATTTTTGAATAACTGATTTAAGGTAAAATTAATACTTCTTTGTCAAATTTTTTTGGAATGCTAAATAAAATTCATACCATTTAGATGAGATATTGCTACCTAGGTATGTGAACTGGTCTCAAGGAAGCCCTGCGCAAAAACAAAATTATATACCATATCTTTCTCATTTTATTTCCATTGTAGTTCACATGGTAAAAAGGTTGAGAAACCTAATATATATATATTTTTAATAACTGGTTTAAAGAAAAACTAATACTTTGTCAAATTTTTCGGTAATATTAAATAAAAAGTCAAAAGTGCATTAGCTTATCTCACTTCTTCTCGCGGAAATCCTTAGGGTTCCGGGGAATCCCAGTTGAGAAACGATGCTTTATACTAATAGTTGAACGAATTGGTATGTTTTTAGATGCTCCTTAACTTGGATAATTTAAGTTGTACAGCCTAGGCATCCCTAAATCTACCATAAAGTTTCACAGTAAAGAATAACATTACTAAATTTCAGTTAATTCTGCTTTTAATTTACCACTATTAACTATTATTACTAAAAGCATTTGATAATTTGCTTGAAGCATTGTTAAGTAAAGTATATTATTATTTATATTTTAAAGGCAATTACAATGCATATAAAATAGTATCCAATGTCACTATTTTGTACTTTTGTAATTTTATATATAAATTATATTTTTGTAATTGCCTTTAAAATATAAATTATTATTACTGTTATATAAGTAAAGTCGATGGGGCGGCCTAAAGTCGGTATCAGCCAGTCAGCGAGGGAGTCTATCTCCTTTTCAATAGCGCTAGACTAAGGAGATTGTTTTAGCATCTGAGGTGGAGCGCCACACCTACCATCAGCTCCTTCCTTTACCGCACAGATCCCTGTGCTACTCATAACACTGAGTTGGCGATGGCCGGTATCGAACTAGGAACCTTGTGGTTTCTAGCTGAACGC
Organism: Doryteuthis pealeii; assembly: GCA_023376005.1. Lineage (NCBI taxonomy): Eukaryota > Metazoa > Mollusca > Cephalopoda > Myopsida > Loliginidae > Doryteuthis > Doryteuthis pealeii. Next base: position 248,181 of record CM042155.1, read on the forward strand.
TCTACCGACTGAGCTAACCCAGCCCTATTACTGTTATATAATATACCCCTTAATATGATCAAAACATGCTGAAAGTTTTTGTTCCCCACTGAAGTTAAGCAGAGATAAGCCTGTACAAGCAACAGTGGGTACTGTAAGCAACCAGAGTCCTTTGTTTATCAAAATGACCCGTAATAGTGTTGATATGCCAACCAACCAACCATACCACTTGTTGGATTCTATAGTGTGAATCCAAGACATAAAACAATATAAAACCATAAGAACTCCTTCCAAAAACAGGTGTCTGTCTGTCTGTCTGTCACTGGATGTCCCATATTTGTGACCTTGTGTCAAATCCCACCTGTAGTGAACGGGTTGGGTAAATAACAAAACAGGCGTCTGTGCTGCAAGCAATAATAAAATCACTTATTTAAATTTTTGCTTAACCGATGATAATCCTTTTGTTAGAATATGGTGTTTTCTTTGTTCTCGTCATTTTAAAACTTCTGTGTTGAAAACCTTGCACTTTTTGATTTACAGTGCTCCTACTTTGAGTAGCAACAATGGCTGTGTCATATCTACAACATCAAGGTACTATTCATCCATATTTACATTTGAAAAAAAAAAAAAAGAAATTGATTTGTAATCAAAATTTAATTCTTTATAATTATATATTTTATTATGGAGATGAGCAGAGGACTAATGTATCAAACAGGATGCTTAGGTGTTAGTTTGGTACTGGTAAACCTTTTATTCCAACACCTACTCAAAACCAAATTATTGGGGTATGTAGGCTTTTATTTATTTATTGAAAAAAAAAAGTATCTTTTTTAATACTTGTCTATTTGTACTTTAGTTCGGATTTTTCTTCATTGAAATATTTGAAACTAATTTTTGGTTGGTTCTTTGTGTGGAGGAGAAATTGTGATTTTTTTTTTTTTTTTTTTTTTTTGAAAAACAATTCTTTGATTTATTTTTATTTTTTCATGTAGGAGTGTGTGTATTGATAAAAGAAAGAAAGCCTAAGTCGGTGGGTGTGTGTGTAGAGTGGGAGGAGAGTAAATGTATAATATTGAGTGAGAGGTGGGTGAGGTTAGGTGAAAATGTAACTACAGCCATTGACTTCATTGATTGACCTGCATTCCTAACAAGGACAAGGTCGAGTAGTCATGCCCAGCCTATTTAGTCTGACATCTTTATAAACAAATGCACATACACACACATACATACATACACACACACACACACACACACACATATACATTCACATACACATACATACATACATTCACATACACATACATACATACATTCACATATACATTCACTTACACATATACATATACATTCACTTATACATATACATTCACTTATACATTCACATATACATACACATATACACATATTCACATACACATATTCACATACACATATTCACATACACATATTCACATACACATATTCACATACACATATTCACATACACATATTCACATTCACATATTCACATTCACATACATATACACATAT
>CM042155.1:254689-257189 GCA_023376005.1 Doryteuthis pealeii
TCTCCTCTCTCTCCTCTCATAAAATGATACTCATTTTTGCATAATAAAAATATCTATTTTTATTTAGGTATTGTTAATAAGAAATTTTGAAATTCACAAATTACAAAAATCTATTTAAATAATGAAAGTTTTCAATAATAATTAAGAAATTTTAAAATAAATATTTTTTGAAATCTTACACTTATAAGATTAATTTTAACTCCTTCAATGCTATGTTATCTAAATTTAGAGAGGGTTTGGTTATTGGTTTTTAAATTAGTTTAATTCTAAGAATATTTTCACTTTTATTTTTAACTTATGATTTTAAAAAGATTAGAAATTTGTCTAAAAAGTAATTCATTGTACTTAAATCATTCTCTTAATCGGTTGGTCACGTCAAGCCCTAGAGCCTATATGATTGTCCCAACCTTATTGCCCTTATGGTAAGCACCAACCATTTTTATCATATATGTTCTAGAAGGCGGCTGAGGGTCTTATTGTCCGGTAGGATGTGTAAACTCTGTGAGTTCCAGTTCTGAGGTCTGGAAATATGCGAGCACCCCTTCATCACCATGCTCCAAGTCCACTCGACTGGAGTGGCTAAGTACCTTTAGGGTCCCATCTATAGGTAAAATAGAAACAAATGTGTTTGAAAAAAAATTGAGTCCCATCAAGTAAAAAATAAAGCAAAAACGTCTGTGCATAAAAAACCCAATTGTTGACCTCCATAAAACCCACCCAACCAAACCAAGCAACCATTTGTACCTTGTAACCTTTTTGAGAAACTTCAAACTGGACTCTTTATTCAATCCACAGGTGTAGATTGTTTCTATTCCTATTAAAGGATTATCTCCAATCTGTTAATCCTTTTCTGATTAATTCACCCATGAGATATTGTTTGTCTCTTTTAATGAACCAGGCTTTTGGGTGGAAGCAATTAAGGCCACTGGAGTCATTCTAAATTTATATATGCCCAAGTGATCTGATAAGTTATACAGTACACACTCTTATAAATAGATTATAAAAAATAATGATTGTATATCTATTGTGAATTGCAATCATTAAATACATAAAAGGAGTTAGAGGCACCAAAAGTAGGAGTGTAGCCAAAGGTTTGTGTAGTTCTAACTCCCACCCTGCAAATGAACTGAATATATAAATGCAATGCACTATAATAATAATATGAAATAATAACCAATAATGACGCGATGAGCATATCTGCAAATAATTAAATCCTCTTTCTCAGTCTAAATTAGATGTTAGGAAAAATCTTATTTGTTATCGTTGCAATATTCGGGTGGCAATTCATAAATTTATTTTAAAAGGATTTTTAGAATTTACAGAATTTAATTTGGATAGAGTCTGTTATATCATATCGTGTATGATTATTTTTGAACAAACTCTGATGTTATAGTGTTAAATTCAGTTTATTATCTACCATATCTTTTATATTTACATTTTTATTTTATTTTTTGAAAGTAGTTTCAAATAAAGTGTTGTATGTTGATATACCCACCCCTCCCATGAATAAAATTGTCGGCAACCAAGGTCAATCATAAGTGGAATTTAACAGGTTGAATCTGGGTTTTCTTCTCCTCAGTCATTTACCATACTGAAGTGAGAAATTTTGGATCGCACACCTGTATCCATATACTATATATATATATATATCATATATACTATTTATATAACACCAATGATTTTTAATTGGGATGTGTTGAGCATAATTTCAAAACATTCTATTAAAAGTAAGACATTTCGATAAGTCGTTTTATTTGAGTGGAGTAAGATAAAATCTGAAAGGCCTTTTTTATCAAAATCCTTTTTGATGTGTCTTCTTAGTATTCCAATTTCGGGTGATATTTCATTTCAGATTGACACACACACACACAACACACAACACACATCACAACCTGCTGCCATTACGATGTATGGTCTGTGCTACAAAATCTTAAGCTTCATGGAGTTGGACAGAATCCAAGATTCTGTAATATTTCATATTACATTGCTTTTACTCTTCTCTTACTTTTGTTACTTATCATTCAGCCCCCACCCCCCCCCGTTTTTATGTGTGATGAGGTGCAAATCTCCCAAGGTTGGGAAATAAGAGAAATGCAATCAAAGGTTTTGCCAAGATTTTTCCAATTGTTTCGCATTCATCTTTTTTAAGGCTATTTGTCTTGGAAAGAATAAGCCTTTTATCTTATTGAAGGTGTTTGAACGAAGGGCAAAGCTTTAAAAGAAATTCTGCTTCCTACAGCGCTTCTGTCTCGCTTTCTTTCTGCTGTCACTCTGTCTTTCTGTCTGTGTCTCTCTCTCTTTCTGTCTGCTGTCTCTCTCTCTCTTTCTGTCTGTGTCTCTCTCTCTCTTTTCTGTCTGTGTCCTCTCTCTCTCATTTCTGTCTGTGTCTCTTCTCCTCCTTCTGTCTGGTGTCTCTGTCTCTCCTTTTCTGTCTCTGTCTCTGTCTTCTCTTTCTTCTGTTGCTCTGTCTCTGTCTCTTCTTTCGTCCCTCTTCTGTTTT
>CM042155.1:262189-307189 GCA_023376005.1 Doryteuthis pealeii
TTTTCTTGGAAACGAATAACACTGTATTGGGTACAAGGTAGGGGTTAGTAGTTCATAAACAAAAAAAAAACGCTATAATTTATTAAGAAACTTTAGTAGGGACCCATCAAATTTCCTGTGGACTTATTCAAAGCAAATACATGCGTCCCACAACGCACTGAATTAAAAAGCTATCAGCATCACTTCTGATAATCTGTTTATAGCAAACCATCACTTCCCTATGAATTAACATTGCATTCTGAGACTTATATGGACACCTTACATGGTGTAATGGTTAGTGAGTTTGATTCTCATGGGCGCTCCATACTCCTGGCCTTGTGTCACATCTAAACTAAGCTTAGTAAATAACTATATAAACTTATTATTATGCAACTGTGTGTGTGTGTGTGCGTGAGAATCAATTTGTGATTTTTGTTGTCTCTATCTGATTAGTGTTTATATTCTGCAGTGAAGCTTTAAAAAAAAAAGTCTTACAATTCCACTTTTTGCTTTCATATATCTTTTTTTTTTTTTTTTTTTTTTTTTTTTTTTTCACGATTAATTGAAATATTTATAGAAATGTTAATCTTTGCATCGTAGCATTACCGGTTCCAAAATAAACCCAGAATTTCCATTGAAGTGCTGCTAAGTCTTCCTTTTTTTTGTGTCTATCTTTTACATTAGTGAAATTAATTCTCAAAAAATTGGGTTACTGTTTGGGTGTTGAAGAAAGAAAAAAAGAAAAAGAAAAGAAACTTTATAGAACAATATTTGAACTCTTATAATTGAGTCATTTTAATAATTGATATCTGGTTTCATTATCATCATTATCATCATCATCATAAATATATTAGGAGGATATCTTGTTGCTTACAAGAAATGCTTTTTTGAAATCAATCCTGACATCTCAAGAGAATAGAAGATATGCAAACATAAATGTTTCTCTTTCTCTCTTTCTCTCTTTCTCTCTCTCTCTCTCTTTCTCTCTCTTATTTCTTTTTCTTTATTGAAATTGAGAGGCCAACCTAATTAACTCTACATTTTATTTTCCCTCTTTAGTGTTCATTGGGGGTGGGTGGGGGTGGGAATGGAAGGTAATTTAATTCTTTTAGCCTTAGACATTTTGGCTTCCAGCATGTTAAAAAAGACCCCAACTTATCTTTCCTTTTATTTATCATATATATTATCATTTTAGCACATTGCAAGGTTCTGGGTTTGTACTGGTCCTCACCAACTCAGCACATGAGTAGCACAGCTTGAGTAATCTGATCTGTGCAATAAAGCAATATCAGAGCCATGCTGTTGGGAACTTAAGTTCCTGGTAAGGTTACCCAAAGCAAACGGGTTTGGCACCTAGTAGTATTAAGGTCACCAAGCTGAACAAAGAGGTTTTGGCAAAAATCCAAAGGGCATCTCCATTATCAGAATCAACAGGTTTTAGCATACTTGTCACTGCGTCTGAAAAATCTGCAGCAAACAAGAGCATTTCCTTCCCCTGACCAGAATATACATGTGGGATTTCATATTTCCTTGTTACTCTTTCCATGAATTCACCACAGATGAATTCGTTAGATGGAACCGGCTCAACCGACCCAAGGTGAATGCAGAAACAGAAAAAAGAAACATGGCTACAAATTTGTGTGAGAATCTTTTTGCAAAACTTTTAACAGAAAACTCCAAAAATGTTGAACAATGTTGAAGAAAATTGGTAATTGACATTGTGAGAATTATGGATTATCAGGAAGAAACTATCCAGCAATATTTTGAAAATCTTGACTGTCAATGCTTCACCTCCTTTAAAGTGAAGGGGCTTTTTGCTAAATCCTCACCCTGGGTTGTCTGACCCTCCCCTCCTTCTATTTTAGATTTGGCTCTTTGTGACTTTTGTTTTTTCTCAAAATTAAAATTGTCATTGAAAGAAAGGAGATTTCAGGACGTGGATGAGATTAAGGAGAATGTAATGAGGTAGATGATGTGACAATGGTTTTGCTGTCTTGAAAAGTGAGTCCTCTTGGTGTGAATTACCCAATCGGGGGGGGGGTATACTTTGAAAGAGACTGTGCATTTTAGATATATATATATATATATATATATATATATATATATATATGTGTGTGTGCGCATTTAAAAACCTTTTTTAAATCTATTGATATTACATGCTAAAAGTGAAAGTCTGTCTGGTGTGAGTTCTCTTATGGGGAGGGTGTACTTTGAAAAAGACTAAGGTGATCTTAACGACTTTTTTTCTTTTTTCTTTTATTTATATGACTGGATCATTTTTGAATGGACCTGATATTTTTGCTGTGATTGTAAATCTGTTGAATTCTGTGTATTTAAAAAAAAAATACTGTTATTACATGCTACAATTTTGAATGTATTTAATAAAATGTCATAGATATTAGCTGTATATATTTGCCGGGCCTCCCACCAGGCTGGAATAATATAATTTTTTAAAAATTTGAATTTTTATTTTATTTACGTGTGGACTCATGCATGAATCAAAGCTCATGCATAGCCAGTTCAAAAAAATGCATGGTCCTGTTGTATAGTATAAGGGTAATTTTAACGTCATGAATAGACTAGAAGTGGCTACCCAGCATTGCCTGGGTAGAGGCGGGAACCCTGTTCTATTGATTTACTTTTGAGATTTACAAATGCTGGGTGTTTTTAAGTAGAATTTCAATGCTATTTCTACGTATATTTTGATTTTTGAATATCTTCGAATCTAAATCAGATCTTCATAATTTTTGCACAAAAAGCAAGAACCGGTGATATTTAATGTGTATATATTTTTTACTTTGTCATTATTTGTTTTATTTTTATAGTTTCATCTGGACATACATACATACATTACCAACTGCCCTTTATATATGAATAGATAGATAATCTACTTTTTAATTAAAGAAAAAACTATTTTGGGTGATAATTCCCCCTCCCCGACTTTGAATTGACCCCCCACCCCCCCCAAAAAAACCCAGCTTCAACAGACCGGTTGTAAATGCATGATGATTTGAATGCTGATTTGTCTACCCAAAAGACTACAAGAGTTTGGGGAGGGGGGTGCCAGGATGGAAAGTTCCTTTTTATTTATGCAGCATATTTACCAAATTTGGCACCATCAGATTATCATTTGTTTTCATCAATGCAACAGTGTTCGTTATCTGATCAAAAATTTGAAGATGTCTTTCATGTTTCAAATTTAATTAACAGTTTTAGCACATCAAAGCAACAGTAATATTTATCAAGATAGAATTAAAAGGAAAGAATTTTCAGAACATTTAGTGAAACTTCAAATTGTGATGATTCTATCCAAATTATTTTTAGAATAATTTTAATAAAAGAAGCTGGAAGTCTTTTGCTCTTTCTCAATATTGTTTGATCTAACTGTTTGGCTTAGCAAATGTCTTATTAGAATTTTAAAATTGATGTGTATTAATTTTGAAATTGGTAAAAAATTGTACTCTTCTCAACTCTTTGCCTACTTTAAACCGCTCACAGTGGCTCTCTCATCACTGATGCTTAGTTCATTATAATTGAGCAGAAGAACTCTCATTAGAATAATAAGGCTTTATTTAAATAGAATGAGTTCTGCTGAATATGAATAGTGAATTTTGAAATGTCCCATCATATAGGTTAAACAGACCATGGAAATCTGGTACAGCCGTGGGGGGAAAATTGGTAGGCAGTTAAGTGTGAATACATTATATTAAAAAAAAATAAATTCATGTAATTAAGCCATAATGTAGGGCCGATTTAGCTCGGTTAGTAGACCATCCGCCTTTGAACCACAAGGTCAGTGATGGAACAAAGGCAGGTCAGGGAGGGGTCAACTGCTCCAGGGTGCAGTTTTAGGGCGCGCAAAAATTGCCATAACCCAAAAACCTTTGCGTTACTATAACATTGAAATAAATTTTGCAACGATATTCCTTGCCCCCCCCCCCCCAAAAAGAAAAAGAAGAAAAAAAAAAAAAGACTACTTGGCACAGTGAACGGATGGCTGAAACTTTGAAAAATCTGAATCCATATTCATTGGCCACTGAAGATGGGCGCCAGGGTGAGCTCTTGCTTCCCTGGAGCAAGATATTAGCATGCCACTACACAAGGTTCCGTGTTCGATACCGGCCCTCAACAACTCAGTGCATGAATAGTACAGCTTGGATCTGTGCGGTAAAATGAGGAGCTGATGGTAGATGTGGCACATTACCTCAAACACGAAAAAAAAATCCCTGGTTTAGCGCTAGTAAAAAGGGGATACACTCCCTCGCTGTCTGACCAGTACTGACAACTTTACTTTTATTAAACTCTAATAAAAAGATTTAACAAAAAAGACCCCCCCCCCCCAAAAAAAAAACAAAAAAAAAGGGACTTACTGTGGGTAATTGAAGTAATGTAATTTAATGCTAACACATTTCAGAACTTTTGGCATGTACCCAACCCCTTTTTAATAAGCGGATGAAATGTACCTTATAAAACTACATCGATCAATTAGATACTGAGGAGGCTGGTTCATTATACTATCGCTTGTCGGAAAACTGAATTCCCCGAACATAATTACACAGAAATAATCGCTTCATCGAAGGTCGTTTTCACGAAAAAAAAAAAAATCAACAAAATTTAAAGAAAGATTACCTTTATATATATGAATCGGATTTTTTAAAAATTTTGTATATCAAAATTATATTGTGTTGTAAATAAGATGTTTATTTACGATAAAAATATCAAAGAATAAAATCGATTCAAGAATTTAAAGGATCTTTTTTCCATAAATTCATTGGATTTCTTTTTTTCTTTTTTCTTTTTTATTCGCATAAGTTTATCGTTTTTATCTTTTTATGATTTAGTTAAAAACAAATAAAACATTTGAACAAAAACAACAAAAAGAATTAAAAACAATTTCGGATGACTTCGAAAATATTCACTTAAAAAAAAAAAAAAATTATTTAATTTAATTTTACTTCTCGTAAAATTTAACAGGCCACATAAGTCTTGGAAAGTCTTATCTTATTTTCATTAGATGGAGTGAATTTATTGACCCCTCCCCTCCTACAGTTTATAAAATATATATTAAATTTTTTGTTTTTGTTTTTACAATCGTGATCTGGATAGATTTATTCATCTTAAAAATCTGTTTTAATTTCTCTTCCGTTAAGTCCGTTTTCCGGTAAATGAAATTCTGTATTCTGATTGCCTTCTGATACAGAGAAGGAGACTAATTTTTATATTAATAATTGCTTTGCCATACGTTTTTTTCTACAGGCAACATACTGTGTTGCCTTTTTTTAAATAAAACTTCTGCTTACTTAGAGAGTGACAAATATTTCTTTTCTTTTTTTTATTATTTTTTTTTTATAAGGTCTATTGGCTTATGGCTACTTAGTTGGCACATAATTAGCATTTTGACGTTAACCTAACATAAAATAAAGGTCGGTGCAGGGGGAGGGGGATGTTTTTTTATGGGAATGTCAATTTGACTAGGAAAATACCTGACAAAATATTTATACATTGTTACTTTGTTTAATTCGACATGGCTTTTTAAAATATTTACAAAAACATTTTTTCTCTTTTTTTTTCTTTGTTTTTCTTTCTTTTTTTTCTTCCAGTTTTTATATGGACTAATGCTTTCTCTGGAGGAGAAGATTTTTCTTTACTAGTTTTTTTAATTTTTTTTATATATAACAAAATATTCTTGTTAAAGTAATCTCTTATTCCAGGTTTAGCTCAGTTGGTAGAGCATCTGCCTAGGAATTACAAGGTTTTGTGTTCGATATGTGCTGTAAACTTGCATGTACCAAAGTATTGAAAAATGAGTATTTCTTAATTTCTTGTCTATTTGGGAATGTTACCTGCTACTCAACAAGAACTGACTTGAAACAGTAAAAAAGTATATGAATAAAAAGTTACTTGAATTTTTAAAAAGTAAATTTGATATAATTTATACTCCTATTTCATATTGGTATTATAAGGTTCATTAGTTGGTATTAGTAGATTGTTTAAGAATTGAGCTATTTGAATTAATTTAAATTCATATTCTCTTAGGTTTTTGTAAAGTGTCCCCCATTCAGTACTTGAATAGTATCCAGTATCTTAACCTTCACTCTTTAAAAAAATTTGTGTATAATCATTATGTATATTGAAGCACAAAAGAAACAAATGAAGGTAAGAAGATTGTGTTATGCCAACCTTCCACATAGAGGTTGGAGTGGGGGTTCCGTTTTGAAATATTGATATCTTACCTGGGCTTGAACTCTGACCCTGGTAGGAATTGTTTTAGTATCTCAGTCAGGAATTTGGCATGGTATTTACTAATCTTGGTTACATTTTTGGTATGGATTTTACATGCAAATATATTGACTATTATGGGATGGAGATTGTATTTAATAATAGACAAAATAAAATCGTTTTTTTTTTTGTGGGGAGGGGGGGAGTACAGTAATTTAATATTTAAAAAAGATAACATTACACATTTCAGCTCGGTGAATGTAAATAATTTATGGGTCAGTTGGTAGATCATCTGCCTAGTAGCCACAAAGTTCCCGATTCGATACTGCCTCAACTCGGCGCATAAGTAGCACAGTTTGGATTTGCATGGTAAAGTGGGAGCTGATGGTAGGTTTGACGCTCCACCTCGAACACAAAAGGGCATAGACTCGTCCTTTTCCAGCTAACACTGCCTACTTTATTATATTCATATTATAATAATCCAATTTATAACTTAAAAATGTGGTTTCGTATCTTCATTGGTCCCTATAATTTCTCAGGGGAGGTAACTATTTAAAGACTAATTATACCCGCCACCCATGAGTCTCGGCTTGTGGATGGTCCCACATTAATAGGGTCTTATGCCTAACCCGTACATGTGGGGTACATGGTAAATATCAAGTAGTAAAAGAAATAAATAAAAATAAAGTAGTTTGAGTGGCTTATTGTCGGTATCAGCCGGACAGTTAGGGAATCTATCCCTGGTCTAATACTAGTGAAAAAGGAGAGATTGTTTTTGCGTCTGAAGTGGAGCTCCCCACCTACTATCAGCTCCCACTTTACCGTACAGATCCAAGTTGTATAACTCATACCCTGAGTTAACAAAAGCAAGTATCAAACCCTAAATCTTGTGGCTCCCAGGTGGATACTCTACTTACAATTAATTTTAATATAGAGATTTTGTAAATGGAACATTACTTGTGTTTAGCGTAATAAAGTTTCTTTAAGTGAGGGCTGATTATTTAGTTTCTCATTTTTATGTTGATTGAATCGCATAAAAATATTTGGGATTTTATACTCATTAGGGTTTTTTTTTTTTTTTTTCTGAATTTAAAGATATATTTTTATTTACCCCCTTTTTAAAAATTTTTTTTATTTAAACCAAGAAATTTTTATTTTCTAAATATTTCTGTTTTTCTTTTAACATTGATGAATAAAAATTGTTCTTTTTGCTGTTTCAGGTCACTTTCCGTACTCGGATCTACCATTGCAATATCAACAGTCAGGGTGTGATTTGTCTGGACATTCTGAAGGACAATTGGAGTCCAGCATTGACCATATCCAAGGTGCTCTTATCCATCTGTTCATTGCTAACTGACTGCAACCCTCAAGATCCTCTGGTAGGCAGCATTGCAACTCAGTTTCTCCAGAACAGACCAGAACACGATCGAGTTGCTCGACTTTGGACAAAAAGATTTGCTACTGGCCTTTAATAGTGGCTAGCCGGCCGCCCGGACATTTTTTTTTCTGCTGCGGCCACCATCCAGGACACTAATTCTAAAAGACACTCCAGAAGGATCTTTAAAGTTCCACCCATGGTGGATGTTATTTACTCATTGTGAAGTTTAATGTCATACAACCCAGCCTCTCCATTCAGTGAATCTGCAAGAAAAAAAAAGAAAAAAAGAATGAAAAAAAAAAAAAAGAAAAAAAGGGAACGCTGGTTGTGGGACCCAAAACCTCTACCTCTGTCCATCATCAACTGTGTCTGGTAACTGAGCTTGATATCGTTATTTTGTGGTTGTCATTGGATGTCAGGATGCGTTATTAAAAAAAAAATTTAAAAAAAGAAAAAAAAAAAAAATTAGCTGTCCACCACCCCCAAGTTCCCCACCCCCTCAACCCCCCTGCCCACCGCACACAGGACTGGCTACCAGAATAATTGCTGCAACAACATTGCTGTTTTTCCCTCAGAGGAATAAAAAAAAAAACTGATTTTTGTTTTATTTTCAGCAGAAAATAAATGAATATCACTAAAAATAATAAAAAAAAAAATGCCAAGTTACATCAAATAGCATTTGTGGTTGCAGCTAGGCACAATTTTGACCAATATTCAGATTTATTTTATTTCAATTTTTATTTTAATTTTTTAATTTTTTTTTTTTTATAAATAAAGCATTACCAAAGAAATAATTTGTATCAATTATGAATTTAACTTCCCTCCATTCTTAAAAAAAAAAAAAAAAAAAAAATCCAAGTTTTTATATTTTTTCACTTGATCCATAATTCTTTTCAATACTTTTTATTTTTTTTTTTTTTTTTTATTTAGATTTTTGGGACTGTTGTCCTCATTTTAATTTTATATACACATTTCAGCTGATGTACTCTCCTGCCTTCTTCAGGTGTTTCTTGTTGAACTCTGGGTACCTTCTCTTTGAACTCTGGGTACCTTCTCTTCAATACTGTTTTCACGGAATTTGAAACAAACCCTCTATTCAATTTAGACTGTTCAATTGGACACATGATGCAGCAGATTTAAGGGTTGAGTTAATACAGTTCTAAGTGACAATCTTCTGGAGGTTGCTGTTTCAATCCTGCCCACGAGTGATATATTAACATAGAATACTTAAGCTAGCTTAACACTTGTACATGGTCATGGTTAATGGAATGAGAACATTCTACTCTGGTGGATTGAATAAAGTGTTTGGTTTGAAGTTCCATAAAGGCTCTTGAGTTCAAAAAGAAACACCTGAAGGATAACGGTGGTCTCATCAGCTGAAACATTGTCTATATAACAATAAAGATGCGTCCGCAAAAATCTAGATGATACAAATTATCAAGCCTCATCTTAAAAATTCAGACAATTAAAAAAAAAAAATTTTTTTTTTTTTTTAATTATTTGTATTATTCGGACTATTGTCCTCATCTTCATTGTACATTGTTCATTGTACAACTTTTGGCCGATGTGCTCTTGATTTTGACAAGGTTCCCAAGTCCGACAAGAAATACCTTAAGAAGGCTGGAGCGCACATCGGCCAAAATGTTGTACAGAAAACAATGAAGATGAGGACAATAGTCCGAATAATACAAATGATACAAATCATCAAGCCTCATCTAAAAAATTTTTTTTTTTTTTGTTATGTTTGGAGAAAGGTAAATGACAAAATAGAAACTAATTTTTCTTAAATATTTTCCTGTATATTTATGAGATAAGGCTTAATAGGAATAATTATATTTTGGACTGTTATCCTCATAATTATCATGTATAAACACAACGTTTAGGCCACTGTAACTTTGATTGAGCTTCGAATGCATTTGAATTTATGGGTAACCATCTGAAGAGGACTTATTTTAAGGTAATTAAAATAATAAATTTTAAAAAAAAACACACCTAAAACAGAGCCTAAAGTTGCAGTGGCCTGAGTTTTGTATTTATACACAATAAAGATGAGGACAACAGTCCAAGATATCATAATTATTCATATTAAGCCTCATCTCATAAATACAAATAAAAAATATGAAAAATCACTTTGTTCGCATTTTCTAACAATTTTGTTATAATTGAGTATAATAAGACGAGGACAACAGTCTGAAAAATCATAATTATTCCTAATTTTACTTTATTTAGAAATAAAAAAAAATAAAAATGAAGTATATTTTAAGTGGTATGGATGTTTATTTAACTATTTAAGTTACAAGTGAGATTGCTCAGCAAGGCTCATTAACCATCACTCTGTGCTAGTTAACCTTGATAGGGTTCTGGTTATTTCCTATAAGTCTAACCTAAACAAAGGGGAACCACTCTTGACTTTTGAGCAGAAGGTACCTGTGCTTGTTCACTAAATTTAAATGTGAAATATAAAATTATAGAAGAAAATTACAATTAAAAGATTGGTGTGGATGGGGTAGGGGGGGATAAAAAAATTCCCTAAATATTTCTGGGGATACAAATCCAGAGAGATAATGGTCTCCAGAATTGAGGATGCAACTAGTAATGTGTGTTAAGCAGCTCAATAATGAGATAAACAGGACTGCAGAGCGGCGACATATTTGTCGTCATGAACAACCAAATGTAGATGGGAATTGCATCTGCAAGTCAAGAATTGGACTAATAAGCCACCATAGGGTCCACAAATGAAGACATGGAGTGACATTGTCGTCTGCAACAGACTTTGAGAAGAAAAGAATATAATCATATAGATTTAAAAAAAAATGTATTTTTAAAAATAATTTTCTGCTTAGAGGCTTCATGGAACTTTTGAACAACAGTCCAGAAAATCTATATAATACATATTATCCTCATTTAAAAAAAAAAAAAAGAAAGAAAATCAAACTAATAAGTTTTAAGATGTCTTGATGTAGTGAGTTTTTTTTTTTTCTGCTTAGTTTTTCTTTTAGATATCTTGTTATGTGTGATATGATATATCTTCACTTATTTTGAGTATAAACACAAAAGATATGACTAAAATGGAGTAAACAATCCAACATTCAGGGAAGAAAAGAAAAGAAATGAATAAAGATATTCTCTTCACTTTCACTCAATTTCACTCACTGATATTTTCCAAAATTTGTCATTTTATGTCCTGAAAGAATAACAACATAATGTGTTTTTTTTTTTTTTTTTTGTTTTTTTTTTTTTTGTTTTTTTTTAATTTGAAAAGGAAAATTTTATTTTTTTTTTTTATTTATTTTTCTCCCTCTTTTTTTCCTTTTCTTTCTTCTTTCTCTCCAGCCATTATTCTTTAATATCTTACCTGTCACCCAAACTTTTTACATGTTCTTTTGTACATTATTATATTACAACTATAGTTCAGTGGTTCTCAACCTCTTTAACCAATGGCCCCCTTTTCTTCAATTCTTTTTGTGGACCCTTATAGCCATTCGACTGTGTAAAAAAAAAAAAAAAAAAAAAAAACACCTGATAGTGAGGTTCCAGTTCTGGAGGTCTGGGGAATATGGAGCACCCCTTCATCACCATTGCTCCCTGGTCCACTCTGACCCTGATTGATAGTACCTGTTAGGGTCCTATCTATAGGTTAAATAGAAACAAATGTGTTTGGAAAAAGAAAAAAAAAACAGTTTTCACTAATAAAAAAAATTAAATGGATTGTACCAAAAATTAAAGAAATACTAAATGATTATGATTTTTGAAGGAATGATTTATTGCAAATAAACATATTTAATAAATTAATTTCTATAGAGTACTTACTCTAGTAAATAATTAATAATAAATCATTTTAAGATTTTAGGCCAAAGTGAATAATCAAGAAAAAATTCATATTTATTCAATGAGATCCGTGTGGTTGTTGCTGCTTAGCTGAGTATTTTAGATTCAACTCCATTGAAGTGAATGATAGTTGAAAATTACTCTTTTTTTCAAAATGCTGAGTAATAATAATTATTCTGAAGTAGAATTGCTTTATGGACCACTAAAATATCACTGTGAATTTGGCTTTGTGTGTGTGTGTGTGTGTGTGTGTGGATCCCTATTATTGTTACATAGACCCCCCCCTCCCCAGGGTCCATGTGGACCCTAGTTGAGAACCATTAGATCTAGATTATGGATAAATCTTTTTTTTTTTTTTTCTCTAATATCAAAACAGATTTTGAAAACTTAACAAACAAATAAATGAATAAATAAAATATGGAAGCCCTGCGCAAAAACAAAAGTATATACCATAAAAATTTTCCTTGTGGGATTTCTAATGTAATCCACAGTGCTATTACATTATGGGATGTCTAACAGATGTTGGTCCCTATGTAGTTGTTTCCCTTACATTGTTCACGTTAGAATGGTTAATTTACTACAGGTCTCTAAAAAAAGGAAAACGAATATGTCTAACTGATTGGAAGTGTTTTTCAAACATTTTACTCTTGTGTAATCCTTAAAATAAATTACATGTCTCAAGGAACCCCTGCGCAAAAACTAAAGTATATACCCTATCTTTCTCGTTTTATTTCCATCATAGTTCACGTTGTAAATATCATAGTATATATTTTTGAATAACTGGTTTAAGGAAAAATGAATACTTCTTTATAAAATTTTTTTGGAATGCTAAATAAAATTCATACCCTTTAGATGAGATATTGCTACCTAGGTATGTGAACTGGTCTCAAGGAAGCCCTGTGCAAAAACAAAATTATATACCATATCTTTCTCATTTTATTTCCATCATAGTTCACGTTGTAAATATCATAGTATATATTTTTGAATAACTGGTTTAAGGAAAATTAATACTTCTTTGTCAAATTTTTTGGGAATACTAAATAAAATTCATACTGTTCGTTTATAATTCTAAACTCAAACGTAAAAAAAAAATGAAGTAACCAATACCTATAATATAAATGTAAACCGAACGAAAACGGATAATTGTTGCATCAGTTTATTATTTATCATTTACTGGCAATGTTGAAAAGACATGAAAACAAAATGTTCCAATGATTGTTATATTTTTTTTAATAATACTAGCAAATATATGCATCCTCCGTAGGGTGCAAGTATCTAAGATTTAATGTAATTAAATTAGAAAGGCTAATGAAACTAAATAAGAATGCAGATAAAAAGATTTGAATCAGAGGAGGTATGTAAAATCGATTCTTGAGTATGACACTAAACTGTATCCGGTGGCAAGGGCTCCAGTTCAGAAGCACTGCAGAGTACGGAGTACCTTTTCATTGTCAATACTTCCAGTTAGGGTCTCATTTATGGATCATATAGATCTGTTTGTGGGAAGGTATGAATCCTACTCTCCCTCCAGCTATGGATAAATAGTAGGGGCAGACTAGGCTCTTTAACCTTGGTTAGGCAACTGGTCTAGGAGAAGGAAAACTCTGAATTCAAACCTGTTGAACTCTCTTAAGAAATTGACCTTCTGTCACACTCTACTCATGCGGAGGGGTTGGTAATATATATATATATATATATAGATCTGTTTGAAAATTATTAGTACGAGCAAATATATGCACCTTCCGGGTGCAAGTATCTAAGTTTTAATGTAATAAAATATATTAAATTAGAAAGGCTAATGAAACTAAATAAGAATGCAGATAAAAAGATTTGAAACAGAAGGGGGTATAATGGAAAAATAGAACAACTGAAACTTACTCTTCCATCTCTCACATCTTTCATTGCTAAATTTTCCTAATTTAACTATTTAGTCAAAATAGGAAATAAAGACTAAAATTACAGTTATTTCTTCTTGTTAATGAATTTCTTTTCATTAAGATAAAAACCAAACAATTAATAATACTAAGCATATATTTATTAAAATCAAATTTTTATTATCAATATGCAAATTAGCCTTTCCGTTCACACTGTAAATTACTATTTTGTTGTATATATAAATATAATTGTATGTTATTACTATGCAGATAAGGCCAACAGTATTAATAATGTGAAACAATTGAGGATTAAATGAAAATAAAATCATAGAGAATGTGACGTAAATAACTAAGGTAATTGTGACTTGAGTAGTGACATAGTTTCGGTTACAGACAAACAAACACAATCACCATTATAATAACATAATAGGTTAGTATGATATCCTTTATTACAATAACCAAGGATATATTGTGAGTATTTAGTAATATTATGTATATGAAATTTAATGTTTATACTAGTTTCTTTTTTATTTATTATTGAAAACTATTAATAGTGTCCTGGGTATGGTGTTAAATTGTGTCTAGTGGTGAGCTTCCAATTCTGTAGTTCTGGTGAGTGTTAAGTCCCCCTTCTTTACCATTACTCCCAGGTCCACCCTGACCTGGATAAGGAAGTACCTGTAAGGCTCCCATCTGCGAAGTGGATGTTGACTTTTAATACACACATCTGTGTGTATGTGGGGGCCGCCATAGAGTGCCCCACCCCTTTCATAGGAGAGCATTGCGTTTACGCTTTAGTTGGTGATCATCAGCAAAATTCCCTCCAAAGTGCTCAACCCCAGGGGGATGGGGAGCATATATAGTCATATATATAATGTGTGTGTGTGTGTGTGGGGGATTTTAGGATATTTTTCGCGTTAAAACATGCAGTTGTATAGATTCGAACAAATTCGTATTTTTTGTGTAGATTTACGGTGAAATGGAAAATGGCCGACCAAAATGTATGGCTTTCTCAAAGTGAAAAAAAGAAATATAGGTTAAAGAGATCAAAAATGATTTCCCAGGTTGAATCATTGCTATGCTCGGACAGACAAGGTACAGTTGAAGAAGGTAGGAGGGTACAATGGCTGAAATGCTGTTTTTATATATCACAATAAAGATGAGGACAACAGTCTGAAAACTCACAATAATACATATCAAGCCTCATCTCAGACAAATAACCTTAATTCTATTTGTAGTTTTAAGATGAAGCTTGATGTGAATAATTTTGATTTTTCGGATTATTGTCCTCATCTTTATTGTGGTAGTTATTTCTTTTAGCTGCATTTTTGGTATTTATTAGGGTTTTGACACCCTTTACTGTCTTATAATTATTAGTCATTCTGGTTATTTCCTATAAGTCTAACATTAACAAAGGGGAACCACTCTTGACTGATAAATTATTTATTTATTGATCTACTAGGAAAAAAGATTGGGGTTATTTTCAGGGTTAGTTTAATGGGAAAATAAATAAATAATCTATCAGTCAAGAGTGGTTCCCCTTTGTTTATGTTAGATACGGTTATTTCCGTCATTCTAACTTAAATGATGAAAATAATCTCTCCCTTTTTTCGTATAAGGCTAATTCTTGTTTCATATGCAAATAATATTAAAGGTGACTTTCGGAAACATTTTTTCATGCTCAGAGTTGCGGAGACATGGAATAAAATGCCCGTGTCTGTTGTAGGCTGCCGAAGCACTGAATCCTTCAAAGCCTCCATGCTTCCTGTAGTCCGCCGACACTATACCTGCATCAGGTATACTCTCCACATACATATGCACACACATACATGCATATTACTACTGTAAACTGTTCATGTTCCTGACACTAATACATTATTCTGTGTACTTGACATGAGACTTTGATGAGTTGTGGTGCACCTGAGTACTGTACACAATAAATTTCATTATTATTACTAGCAAAATAAAAAAACGCCCTCTGGGCGACGTAAAATAAATATTGCCTAGGGGATGGGAGTTGAAAATTTAATATCAGAGAGTTTGTATCATTGAAATGGAAACTTAGTTCTGATAACTTTAAATATATATTAAAATAAAACAAACTATATATAGATAGATAATACCAGGTATGTATTTATTAAAACTTGTTTATAAAAACCAATGAGGATTGTCTAACATTGCATGCTCAAATTTTGAGTGTATTTATTCTACGTTATGACGTTTTAGGTAGTGTGACGTAAGCAGTGACGTCGTTTTTGTTACAGACAAAAACCGGAATCGAATCTCTATTATTATTATTATTATTATTATTATAATACAATAGAGAAACAAACAGATATGAATGCAAATATCGATAGTAAAACAGTATAAAAACAATAAAGAATCCAATTTTTTTTTCTTTCTTTCTTTCTTCTTTCTGTGAGTAGAGCAGTTTTTTTCTGGAAGGTATGAAAACAAATTTGCATTTTTTTTTAAATTTTTTTTTTGTGGGTGTTTAAAAATTTTTTTTCTTGGACTTGTAACAGGATGAAACCGGTGTGACTTCTTTATGTCCTCAGTTGTTTCCAGTGTATGTATAAACACATCGTTTCGGCTGCTGTATCCTCCAACCTTCCTCAGTTGTTTCAGTGTATCCAAGTATCCAGATGATACAACCTGGAAAATCATTTTTAATCGTTTAACAGTTGATCAAACAGATGTCTAAGACACTTTTTAGATCTCATTCAAAAGATTGACGTCCATGTTTTTTGTTTTTTTTTTTTGCACAGGAAACACCAATACACTTTATTTACTAGAAGTGGTTACCCAGCATCACCTGCGGTAGAGGGGTGGCAGGGCATAAAAACGGTGTTAGTAAGTTGATTTGTTTTCTTTTGGAGATTTACTTTTGATATTCACACAAACTCAGGACATTTTTAATTTGAATTTCAATGCTATTTCTATGTATATTTAATTTTTAAATAATCTTCGAATATGAATCAAATCTTCATTATTTTTGCATAAAAAGTAGAAACACATGATATTTATTGTATTTATATTACTTTTTTGTTAATTGTTTTATTCTTCCTGTTCACCCAGAACTTACACACAACTGCCCTTATATATATATAATATATATAGATTTCTATTTTTTTATTTTTAAAAAATTTTATTTTATTTTTTTAAATGTGTGTGATTCATCATCATGAGACATGTCTGATTGATAGATGTGCAAAAAAACAAAACAATGACATTATTTGAATGAGATGTAAAAAGTTCTTCAATGCTTGTTTGATCATCGTAAACGCTTAAAATGATTTTTCCAGGTTATATCATCACTGGATACTCAGATACACTGGAAACAACTGAGGAGGTTGGAGGATACAACAGCCAAAACGTTGTATATAATAATAATGAAATTTATTGTGTACAGTGATCAGGTGCACCACAATCATCAAAGTCTCATGTCAAGTACACAGATAATGTATAGTGTCAGGAACATGAACAGTTTACAGTAGTAATATGCATGGATGTGTGTGCTGCATGTATGTGTGGAGTACTAGTGTGTGGTACAGGAAGCATGGAGGCTTTGAAAGATTCAGTGTTTCGGCAGTCTACAACAGACGCGGAAGCTTATTCCATGCCTCCGCAATTCTGAGCGTAAAGAAATGTTTCTGAAAGTCAGTTAGCAGTGCTGTTTTCTGACTTTGTAGGGCATGCCCACGTGTGTTAGAAAGATGGAGATCAAAAAGGTGCTCAAAGGTTGGTGTTGTTAAGATGATTAATGACCTTATGAGCATTTACAGGTCAGTTGCCAAGACGCCAAGTTCAGGAATCCATTCCCAGGGCAGTGAGACGTTCAAAGAGTATGGTAGATGCCTGATGGAGGGTATTCGTTTGTTGCAGTCTCTGTACAGTTCTAGGCAGGAGGTTAATATTCTGGGCAGAGAGGGGTTCCAGACCGGTGATGCAAATTCCAAGTGTAGCCGCACCATAGCTTATTGTACAGCTTTAAATAGATAGCCGGTGAGTGGCTGACAAAGGTCTTGCTGAGTGATGCCAGGACACTCTCGGCCTTTTTGACAATTTTAGCAATGTGTTTTGTCCAACGTAAATCACTGCTGTTTTATACATACCCACAATAAAGATGAGGACAATAGTCTGAAAAATCAAAATTAACCTTAATTCTGTATAAATATTAGTATTATGTAATGAAGGGGGATCTCTTAAAGAAGTTTGACTAATGAGAAGAGTCTCTTGAGCCAAAGATCTTATTAAGAAAATAATCTTAATAGAATTCATCATGTTATATAAAATATCAGATTATTTATACAACTATTAATATATATGTATATTTACCCAACCTCTCAATGTGTTGGATGCGACACAAGGTCAATTTCTTAAGTGAATTTTAACAGATCTGAATTCAGAATTTACCTTCTTTCTAAACCGGCTGCCTTACCAAGGTTAATTAGAGCTTTAGGGAATTAAAAAAAAAATTGGACCATATGACCTTTTAACAGACGATTTTTAGATTTAAAAAAAATTATAAAACTAAACTTAACCCCCCTAACCCTAAACCCTTACAACAAACAACTTCGGAATATTGACAGGTGTGAATGAAAAACATGTCCTTTCTTATCGAGATCAAAAAGGGTGCCTAAAGTCATATGTCAATATTGAATAGAAAAAAATAAATAATAAAATTGAAATACCCAATAAAGAATAAACAAAAACATTTTTGCATAAAAATAACTCAAGGGTTGACATGCCATAAAAAACAACCAACCAAATCAACAACCAACCTATATTAACTGAAGGGAGATTTTTTTTTATTTAAAAAAAATTTTTTGAGGTGTTTTAAGTAATGATGAGCTTGCTATTCAGTAAAGTAAAAGTAAAGTCGTTGGGGTGGCCTAAAGTTGGTATCAGCCAATCAGCGAGGGAGTCTATCCCCTTTTCACTAGCTAGACCAAGGAGATTATTTTTGGTCTGAGGTGGAGAGCCACACCTACACCAGGTTGATATGCCATAAACAAAACCAAAACCAAAAATCAGATGAGTCAACTTCTTGTGGGAAATATCCCCCTCATAACACATAGTTATTTGAAGTTATCATTTTTTTACAAAGATTATTCTTACTAGCAGGAAGGAAATGCCGCTCCGGTCGTAAGTTATTTAAGTTTTAATGTAAAATAAGTAGTAAAGTCGTCGGGGCGGTCTAAAGTTGGTATCAGCCAATCAGCGAGGGAGTCATTCCCCTTTTCACTCGTGCTGACAAGGAGATTTTTTTGTCGTCTGAGGTGGAGAGCCACACCGACACCAGCTCCTTACTTTACCCCACAGATCCTTGTGCTACTATATCTAAAGTTGGTATCAGCCAATCAACGAGGGAGTCTATCCCCTTTTCAGCTAGCGCTAGACAAGGGAGATTGTTTTGTGATCTGAGGTGGAGAGCCACACCTACCACAGCTCCTTACTTTACCCCACAGATCCTTGTGCTACTCATACGCTGTGTTGGGGAGGCCGTTATCGAACTAAAACCTTGTGTTCTACCGAATGCCTCTACCGACTGAGCTAACCCGGCCCTCCTAAATCTTTGTCCATTAAAGCTACGTATATTGTTAATACACTTGTTTCCTTAATCTTCCAACCATTATCATTCTTTGCAGCACTCTTTAGTTAAAAATGAACTGTTGAAATCTCCAAAATGAAATGCAAAATATAAACTCCTGATTATCTGGTGTCACTTATCCACCAAATTCTTATTTCTTATGAGCGTTCTTCACCCAGATAAATAATGGACCTTTCTGTTCTTCTTATTAAAAAAGAAAGGAAGAAAACGACATGCTACACAGAAAAAAATATAATAATGAATGAATGAAGAAAGAAAATAGGTGAGCACAGGAAGCGATACTAATCTGTTTCAATTGAATATAATGAAAAGAAAGAAAAAGTGTGAGAGGGTGGTAAATCAAGTTATTATACTTTTTACATATTGACTATTTAGCAATAGCTCTTAAGTAAACTATCAAACTAATATTAAATATCATACTGAGGTATTATACTGGTTTTACTAGTGATGTAACAATGTATAAAATTGATGGGATTGTTTAAATAACACCAGTCTGTGATTTCAATGTGAATATATAATAGCTGATTTTAAGGCAGTTTTTTTTTACGCTGAATCCAAAAATCATACTCATTTTTTCTAATCAATCAATTTTTAAGATACAACTCTTTACTGAAATGTATTGAACAGTTTATAACTATTATTTGTGAAAGTACCACGGTTTTGAATAAGTGTTATTATTATGTAGTTGTGAAGTATTCAAGCATCTTAAAAAACAGAACTGACTAAACACAATGAAAAACCAATAGTGATATTAAGGCTGTTTTTTATTGCTGAATCCAAAAATCTACTCATTTTCTAATCAGATCAAATTTCAAGATACAAGCTTTACTTGAATGTATTGACAGTATTAATCTTTGACAAGGTAGAGTTCTAACAGGACTTTTAATAAGTTTTTATGTGTAACAATTGTATTGTGAAGTATTCAAGCACATCTTAGAAACCAGACCTGACTAAACACAATGAATAGTATTTTTGAATTCAGCAGAAAATGGCGATCATATATCACTTGATAAACCTTTGTTAAAAATTTTTTTTTTAAACGTAGCCTAGTATAATATTTTGAGCATAAAACCCCCCAAAACACCCCCCTATTTTTACACTTTAGGATACACCCAATCGCTGCATCTGGTGGATAATCTGTTGTATTGCAGTGTATTTCCGGTTATTTCCTATAAATCTAACATAAACAAAGGGGAACCACTCTTGACTGATAAATTATTTATTTATTTTCCATTAAGTTAACCCTAAACCCTAACCCTAACCCTAACCCTGTCTTCTTTTTTCCTAGTAGATCAATAAATAAATAAATAAATAATTTATCAGTCAAGAGTGGTTCCCCTTTGTTTATGTTAGACTTATAGGAAATAACCCTCAATCCCACTCTCTGTGTTGAAATTTGCTTAGGTATAATAAATAACCCACATATAATCCTGTTCTAATAACATTTATATATCTTATTTTTATATATCATTCTAATATATTTACTTCCAAGAGTATTTCGTCTATTTTCATATCTCTATTAATCTAATTCGTTTATTATACATTTATTTATTTATTTATTTATCTATTTATTTATAACATTCACTTGGAACTGAATATTTTGGAAGCCATTATTTTAACAACACGAATCTGATCTAAGGGAAGTAACTCTTACAATGCAGCACAGATTGAAACGCTAATAATCAAAGGTAAAAAAAATGACTTATGGAAAATAATGTAAATAATTGTTAACTTAAAATTAAGACAAATTATTTTTAGAACATGATAGTAAAGAATTAAAATAAAAAATTTAAGGATAAGTTTATTGAAAGGAAATAGTTATATAATTAGGTCATGTGTTCTTAATAACAATTAAGTTCATTTCAGATAATGTGCAAGCATAATTTTATGGTAGGAATTTACTAAACTAAAGTTCATAATTACCATAAAAATGATTCTGATTTACCTACTTTCAATTAATGTAAGAGAGAGGAGAAAAAAACAATAGCATAGCCCCCAAAATTCAATTACTATGGTAAAAAAAAAAATGTCCCCACGAAATCGAGATCGCAAAAGGGGTGCCTAAAGGTCATATGGCCCAATTATTTATTCATTTATTGATCTACTAAGAAAAAAGAAATCGGGGTTAGGGTTAGGGTTTAGGGTTAGTTTAAAAATTAAGACAAATTATTTTTAGAACATGATAGTAAAGAATTAAAATAAAAAAATTAAAGATAAGTTTATTGAAAGGAAATAGTTTCTAATTGGGGGGGGGGGGTCACACCCCACTTAACAATAATGTTCAAAAAATAGATAAGCAGGACAATGAAAAATTGACTTTTATTGCAAATTAAATCTATACATATATAAATAGCAGTTGTATGAATCTGTATGTCCGGAGGAAACTTCGAAAATAAAACAATTAACAACAAAGTAAATATATATACACATTAAATATCACCAGGGCTTGGTTTTTGAGCAAAAATAATAGATATTTGATTTATATTTGTGAAGATAATAAAAAAATAAAATTTAAACCATAACAGCATGGAATTTTAAAATTTTTAATTTAATATTTTAGATAGTAGATATTAGCATTTCTTTTCAGAGTAGCTGGATCAATGCAAGGTCTATTTTTTACATAGGGATTTAAATGGGGCATCCCACGCGGATTCAACACACGATTTAGTAAAAATGGATCTGCGGGACTAACTTAAAAAATTCCCGTCTACCCAGGCGACGCCGGGTAGTCGCTGTTAGTACATATATAAAGGGCATTTTATATGTGTGTATGTCTGGAGGAAACTACTAAAATAAAACAATTAACAACAAAATAAGAATATATACACATTCTCTATCACCAAATCTTGATTTTTGAGCAAAAATAATGAAGATTTGATTTATATTCGTGAAGATAATTAAAAAATAAAATTCAAATAGTAACAGCATGGAATCTTTTTTTTTTTTTTTCCATTTAATATTTTAAATAGGAGACATTAATTTTTCTTTTCAGAATGTCTGTATACTTTAAAAGACACAAGGTCTTTTATACATAGAGATTTTAATGAGACATCCGATGAGGATCCAACTCCGGATTCACTAATGATGGATCTGCAAGACTAACTTTTTTTGCACCCCCTCTACCCAGGCGATGCCGGGTAACCACTTCTAGTTATGAATAAGTTTTTAAATTATCATAGTAATTTAATTTTTGGGGCTATGCTATTGTTTTTGGATTTTTTTTCTCCTCTCTCTCACATTAATTGAAAGTAGGTAAACCAGAACCATTTTTAGGGTAATCATGAACTTTGGTTTAGTAAATTCCTACCATAAAATTATGCTTGCGCATTATCTGAAATGAACTTCATTGTTATTAAGAACACATTTTATGATATTTTTGGGTTAAAGCATGCAGTTGTATTGATTTGAACAAGTTTGTATTTTTTTGTTTATATCATGCGATAATTCAAAGTGTGTTCTTAATAACAATTAAGTTCATTTCAGATAATGCGCAAGCATAATTTTATGGTAGGAATTTACTAAACTAAAGTTCATGATTACCATTATTGGATCATATGACCTTTGGGCACCCCTTCCGCGATCTCGACTCACAAGGACACTTTTCTCATTTACGCTGTCAAAATCCGGTTGTTTGTTAGGGCTTAGGGTTAGGGTTAGGGTTAGGGGTTAGTTTTATGATTAAAAAAAAACTCTAAAAATCGTCTGTTAACATTAACCGGATTTTGACGGTGTAAATGGAAAAATGTCCCCGAATCGAGATTGCAAAAGGGGTGCCTAAAGGTCATATGGTCCCCTTTTTTAATTAGGGTTTTGCTATGAAAAAAAGTCTGAATAAATAAATATACATAAATTCTAAACCAAAAAAAAATGGAATAGTTACCTTAAAATTGAGCATCTGCCAAGAAACCACTAGGTTCCCCAGTTTGATACTGACTCAGCGCATGAGTAGCACAGCTTGGATCTGTGCAGTAAAGTGGGTAGCTGATGGTAAGTATGGTACTCTACTTCAGATATAAAGTGCTAGTGAAAAGGGGGTAGACTCCCTTGCTGTCTGACTAATACTGATAATAGGCCATTCTGCTGAATTTACTTTTTACATTAAAATTGAATTTAAAAAAAACTCTTAACGTCCTATATCACCTCATTCTGCCCAGCCAGAATTCACATTCATTTTCCTAATCTACTCCAAATGATAGTCTTTGTTTAACTCTTTTTTCTTTCTTTCCTTATTTTCATCTTTTCATTATGTTCAATTGAAACAGATTAGCATTATCGCTTCTGCGTGCTCACCCCCTCTCTCTATCTTTCCCCTATTTTTCTGAGTAGCATGTCCTTTTTCTAACCTTAATCTCTTTTCAAGGCATCATTTTCTTCAAGCAATACAAAATGTGTGTTCAATGAAATAATTATGTCCCTATTAACTCTTTGTATACTTTACTGCAATCCTACCATAAGCCGCTGGCAGCAGCTCTCACACGTTTTACTTGTTAACATTGAAAAATCACTACGTGAACACCCCTGCCCTCTTTTGTCTTGTCTGCTACTTTATCCCATCATGCAGGTAAAAAAATACCAAGAAAATTTGATAGAGCTGCGGGGGGAAACTTGGTAGGCAAAGAGTTAACTACCTAGCTGTGTATATGTAGTAATTTACTAAGCTTAGATGCGGCACAAGGCCAGAATTATGGGGCACTCAGTGAGAATCGAACTCACTAACAATGGTCTGCGAATCTAGCCTGCCAATCATTACACCACGTGAGGTGCTCAAGTTGTGTGTATATAGATGGTCGGTGCTTAAATGAAAATTTATTCTGCAGGGGAGCTAACTCTTCTCATCACTAAAAAAAAAATCACTTGAATTCTATCTGTATCTATAAAAGATATATTACATTAGGCACTGGCAAAATGAACCTAAAATGCGTTTTTTGACAAAATGACTTTAGCACCCCCGCCTACAGAAAATAATTTACCAAAATTCAGGGAATTATCAGATTTTAATGAAATTTTCAGTGTTTATTTATCAATAAATGATCTTTATAATACATTATTTATTTTATTTAAAACTTTCTCATTTTTTCAGGTCACTTAATTTTGACCCCCCCCCCTTACTTTGGGAGTGTAAAATATTGGCGAGTTGGTCCTTGATTGATACTAATTACAGTAGAAATAAAAAGATAAAAGACCGAAGTTGTAAATAGAAAAAAAAAAAAATTTTTAAGTGGAATATTTTATAAGAAAATAAGTACTGAAAATCGGAAAATAAAATGTTAAAAATAATAGATAAATAATTTTTTGGAGATTTCTTTTTTACTCATTTCGATAATTATTTAATTGGCTATTATCTTATAAAAGAAAAAAATATACATCTGCTTAAAAAGGGGGGGGGGGCTACATTTTCAATAGAGTTTTTCTTCAAAACGTATACTTTGAGTGACTAAAATAAGGTTTGCATTAAATAGATATTTATTTCTAGAATCTAAAAATATAACATTTTAAATTTAAAATCCAAATATTTTTATTTTAAATGAATTTTATATATCAATTTTTCATAGCAAAAATACGAAATTAAAGTTTTGAAATAAAATAACTGATGCATTATAAAATTTATTAATTGATAAATCAATACTGAAAATTTCATTAAAATCCGATTATTACCTGATTTTTTGGTAATTTTTTTTGCAATCGCGAATGTTATATTAAAATTGTAAACAAGCACTTAAAACCCTTGAAAAATGGCGGATCGCGTCAAAATTGACCAAAACAAATAGTTTTAAATCTTTTAGAAATAAACTGCATATGTAATGATATTTTTCTTTTTTTAATGATGGCCATTATGTTACTACTTATCGTTTTAGACAAAAGTTTGACCTTAAATAATAGATTTAATTATTTTTAATTCGCTTTTAAAACTCGTAGTATTCGATTTTTTTGCCAATGCCTATATTACATATTACTCACAACTTTGGACGAGAACTGCAGTATCCGTATCTGTCAAAAACTAATGGTTATTAAAAAGAAAAAAAGAGAACTTTTAGATAAAATAAGTTGGTCTAAGTGTCTTAAATTAAAAAAAAAAAAATGCTTTCATAAAAATAAATGAAAAACAAAAAAAAACCAAAACCAGGTGCATGATGGGTAATTAATTATTTTGTTTTTGTGGAATATAGATTTCTTGAATTTTATTCACCTCCCCATAAAGGAAAATTTGACATAGTCAATTTAATGTGGGACGTGGTGGTAGTGGAGGGGGGCAGTTCCTGCAACTTTGAACACAAAGAATTTAAAAAAAAAGAAAATTTTATTTTAAAAAAATTTAAAAATAAAATTAAAAAAAAAAAAAATCAACTTGTTTAAAAAATAATTTAATACCATTCAATTAATACCTTCAAATTTAGTTATAATTTAATATAATAATTCAATTTGATAATAAAAATAAATTTACTTGTTTCAAAATTTTTTTATCAAAAATTTTTTTTAAATAAAAAAATTATTTAAAATTTTATTTAATTCTATTTTATATTATTTGGATTATTCAGACTATTGTCCTCATCTTTATTGTTATCTACACAACATTTATACCTGGCGCAATGTATATAAGGGTTGGGTTAATATAGTTCTAAGTGACAACCATCTCTAGGTTTCATGTTCAATCCTGTCCAAGGGCAGCAGTAACCTAAAGTAATTAACACAACTTTACACCTGTACCCGCTCATGGGTGGATTGAATAAAGAGTTTGGTTCAAAGTTCCGTGAAGGCTCCCAATTACAACATTGAAGGTTCCAGAGTTTGGCAAGAAAAACTGGAAGAAGGCCCGG
The DNA here is from genome assembly GCA_023376005.1 of Doryteuthis pealeii. Classification (NCBI taxonomy): domain Eukaryota; kingdom Metazoa; phylum Mollusca; class Cephalopoda; order Myopsida; family Loliginidae; genus Doryteuthis; species Doryteuthis pealeii. The sequence goes on from CM042155.1 coordinate 287,897, forward strand.
AAGGCATATCAGCTGAAACGTTAAACAATAAAGATGAGGACAATAGTCTGAATAGAATTGTTATCAGTCTACCCTGGTGGATTGAATAAAGGGTTCGGTTCAAAGTTCCGTGAAGGCTCCCAATTACAACATTGAAGGTTCCAGAGTTCGGCAAGAAAAACTGGAAGAAGGCCGGAAGGCATATCGGCTGAAACGTTAAACAATAAAGATGAGGACAATAGTCTGATTAGAATTGTTATCAGATATTCTGGAGAGAAGAAATCGCCGGGCAACTACAGAAGTTTTGGAGTAAAGGTTCTCATATATCATTGGCAATTCAGTCTCGAAAGACTATGTTAAAAGTTTTTGTGTGCCCCTGAAGTTGCAGCGCCTCCTGTGACTATGAAGTCCTAAGTTTGAGAAACATTCTCGACCACAGATTTTGCATGTGTAGGTTGTCCCTGTAGGTGATGATGTTCCGATGCTTTGTTGCCGTTGCTTTCTTATGGACCTCTTAGCTTCATGATGTTGTATCAGGGTGACTTCTGACATGTACAGTCCTCTATGGAGATTCTGCTGCCACTGAGGGCGGTCTTGAGCTAAATTTCCCAGCTGGAAGGGACAATGCCAAAGCACCTGAGATCATTTTTGCAGACATCCTTGAATCGCAGTAGGGGGCGACCAATCTGTCTTTTACCAGATGTTAGCTCTCCATACATCTCATATATCCCAGCTTAACTTAAGCTTCATTTGTTTCATAATAGATCTGCTCTAAAATGGGAGAATATCCAATCCCATGTGATTGGATATTCCATTTGTGCTACTTTGTATAAAACCTTAAAGTTCACCATTTGATTATTTGCAGCTGTGATATTCCTTAACCACAAGCTGGTGGCTGATCAACACTAGCTGGGTCAACCAGGTGAATATGTATGATGTTGAGAGACCCGAAATGCCTTAAGATCTTGGGAATTACATCACTGATGATGTGGTTAGGAGCACCTTAGGGTGTATTCTTTGAAACCCCTTTCTTATACAATAAATCCAAACATTTTTTAAGCAATGTGGAATAAAATAACTTCTGGGGGCCCCACCATGAATAGTGAGACCTGTCAGCTGTTCCTTATAAACATTCATCTTAATTCCACAGAATATCTATACTGTTTCCACAGATTATCTAACATTGCCTTAAAGGAGTTTAGAGATGGGGCATTCACTATTGATGATGGTAGTTTATTCCATGTATTCACCACTCTGTTACTAAAATAATTTTGTCTTGCATTTGCTTTACAAAATTTTCCTTTTTAAGAGTTTTAATTTATGACCCCTGGTATTTATATTTTGAGCAATGTTTAGTAGATCAAAGTTTGTTGAATAAAATCCATGGGTATATTTGTAGACTTGTAATTCTGGAGGTCTGGGAAATGTGGAGCAACCCTTCATCACCATTGCTCCCTGGTCCACTATGACCCGGAGTGGTAGTACCTGTATAAGTTAAATAGAAAATGAGTTTTAAAAAATATGTTTAAAAAAAAAAAAGTTAAAAAAAATGCCCATCAAGAATGAATAAAACAAAACATCTTTGGCATGAAATAACCCAACAAGGATTGACATGCTGTAAAATCCAACCAACCAACCAACCAACCTCTCCCATACCTATTCAATGGTGGACAGAACTAGTAATGGAAGGTTCAACACCTGCCATTATTAGTTCACGTAAATAACATAGTATATATTTTTGAATAACTGATTTAAGGAAAAATGAATTCTTCTTTGTCAAATTTTTTTGGAATGCTAAATAAAATTCATACCATTTAGATGAGATATTGCTACCAAGGTATGTGAACTGGTCTCAAGGAACCCTTGTGCAAAAACAAAATTATATACCATATCTTTCTCATTTTATTTCCATTGTAGTTCACATTATAAATATCATAGTATATATTTTTGAATAATTGATTTAAGGTAAAATTAATTCTTCTTTGTCAAATTTTTTGGGAATGCTAAATAAAATGCACACTGTTTATAATACTACATCATGGAGTTTTCATTCACACACACATACACAAATTCTAAATTGTTATATATTTTAATAACATAATAGGTTAGATAGGATGATGTCTATATTACAATAACCAAGAATATATTGTGTGTGTTTAGTAATATTACGTCTATGAAATTAAATAAAAAGTCAAAATTGCATTGGCTTATTATTCTTGCGGAATGTTAGGGTTCTAGTGAACCCTGGTTGAGAAATGCTAGTATTTGAGGAATGTTCACTTTAGCATTGTCACCAACATTAAAACTAAACTTGCAGGACCTGTGGATATACCACAGTATGATGTACTAAACCTATTGAGTAGTGCTGGTATCATGTGGGCAGACATTCTCCTGTTGAAGTGAACACTTCTGTTTTGGGTTTTTAGAAGAGTTCCAAAAGGTTAAGACAAAAGTCAAAAATCCAGTTTGATTTGTGGATTAAAAAAAAAAAAGTAAAAATGAAAATAAGTCTTGTGTCTTTCAGAAACAACAACGTTCTGGATGTACCGAATTTAAAACCCCCACCCACCCGACACCAACACCAACACCATTTTTAAGGTTATTTCCTATAAGTCTAACATGATCAAAGGGGAACCACTCTTGGCTGATTATTTATTTATTTATTTATTTATTGATCTACTAGGAAAAAAGAAGACAGGGTTAGGGTTTAGGGTTAGGGTTAGGGTTAGGGTTTAGGGTTAGTTTAATGTGAAAATGAATAAATAATTTATGTGTGTTTGTATTTGGATTTGTGTATTTAAAAAAAAAAAAGTAAAAAAGAAAATAAGTCTTGTGTCTTTCAGAAACAACAGCTGAATGGATCTAAACAACGTTCTGGATGTACCGAATTTAAAATCCGACACCAACACCATGTTTAGGGTTATTTCCTATAAGCCTAACATGATCAAAGGGGAACCACTCTTGACGGATTATTTATTTATTTATTTATTGATCTACTAGGAAAAAAGGGTTCAGGGTTAGTTTAATGGGAAAATAAATAAATAATTTATAATAATAATAATGAAATTTATTGTGTACAGTGCTCAGGTGCACCACAACTCATCAAAGTCTCATGTCAAGTACACAGAATAATGTAGTGTCAGGAACATGAACAGTTTACAGTAGTAATATGCATGTATGTGTGCGCGTGTGTGCGTATGTATGTGGAGAGTGGCATCAGGTATAGTTGTCGGCGGACTACAGGAAGCATGGAGGCTTTGAAAGATTCAGTGCTTCGGCAGCCTACAACAGACGCGGGCAGTTTATTCCATGTCTCCGCAACTCTGAGCGTGAAAAAATGTTTCCGAAAGTCATGTGAGCAGTGCTGTTTTCTGACTTTGTAGGCATGCCCACGTGTGTTAGAAAGATGGAGATCAAAAAGGTGCTCAAGGTTGCTGTTGTTAAGATGATTAATCAGTCAAGAGTGGTTCCCCTTTGATCATGTTAGGCTTATAGGAAATAACCATGTTTAGGGCTGTATGTTATGGTGGTGGCGGGAATACATATTTTCTTCCCAGATTTCCATCACACATGCAAATCACCAACACTTGCATGAACGTGCAGCCTGCCCTTCTCGTTGGAACACCATTTGACTTTCTAGGTGACCTTCTCAGTAAATGAGTCTCAATACTCCTGGGGGCCGAATTTGATATGATCTGTGGTGTGGATGTTGTTTTGCTTGTCCGCTGCTGTCCTTGTAATTGTGTTGATCTTGGTGAATGTCCGTGACGTGGTCCATCCATTATCTGGTCAGCGTGTCTTCAGGGTGGCCTAAAGTCGGTATCAGCTAGACAGTGAGGGAGTCTATCCCTTACCAACCAGCCAACCAACCAACCAACCAATCAACTACCAATTATAACAACATTTTATATATTTACTTAAGAGCTATTACAAATAATAATTATTATTATTTGTACTATATTATTATCATTATTATACATTATTTTACCCACATATATATATATATATATATATATATATATATATATATATATATATATATATGGAGGCGCGTGGTCTAGTGGTTAGAGTCGTAGAAAATGGACTTGTTGATTCGAGTTCAATTCCTAGACGAAGCTGTTGGCATTTCACATAGCGCTAATACCCTTGGGAAAGGTATGAATCCATATATTCTCCCTCCAGCTATGGGTTAAATAGTAGGGCAGACTGGGCCCTTCAACCTTGGCTAGGTAACCAGTCTAGGAGAAGGATAACTCTGAATTCAAAATTCCTGAGGTCGGTCGTTCATTGGGTTTGTGGCAACCCTTGATGCACCAATTCTTTCCTATTGACTGTGCCAAAAAGTGTGGATCGTCCAACACAAGCCTTCACCACTGTAAACAAATCACTGTGTGGGAGTTCATTGTGTGTGTGAACCCTCATGTGTCGAAAAATCGACGAGAGAGAGTCCATAATATATATATATATACATATATGAGGTTAAGCTGAAATATTTCAAACGAGGATGTCATATCTGCTGTTGATTAACCAATGGGATCCAAGCACTGCAACACTGATGGAAGAAGTGTGTGGACCACATGAGGGACTATGTTGAAAAATAAACCTCATTTGGTTACATTTCTTGGGAGTATTTTGTTCAGCCTATGAAGTTTTCAGTTAACTGTTATATATATATATATATATATATATATATATATATATATGTGTGTGTGTGTGTGTGTGTGTGTGTGTGTGTGTTTTGTGTGTGTGTAATTTATGTAAAATTTAATTTACATAACATATTTCATCTTGAAATCTGTATAAAATAATCTGAAATTTCTTGAATTTTATCCCAAATGGGATATTCTACAATTACACAGACACAAAAGCAGGGAAAAATATTAAAATTTCAAACCAAGAATTATCTCCCTTAGTTACTACCTCTTCAGATATATGAAAAAAAATCCTATTGGTTATTAGAATAAAATATTTTCCTATTGTCTTGTAACCTCACTCCAAACAAAATATCACTTAGGATTTAATTTTATTCATTAATCCCACATGAGACAGAAGGACAGAATTGTTTTTTTTTTGTTTTTTTTTTTTAAAGAAAAAGAAAATAATAAAGAAATCAAAGTGTTTAAAAAAGTTCATTTTTACCATTTTTATGTTTATATACTCTCAGAAACGTCAAAGAGTTACACCAAGGGGAGGTAATAATAAAACAGGGGAAGTAACTCTCAATTACTTATTACAGACATATTTTAGAAAAGAAATTTGAAATAAAGTATTTACAAGGCAACTAACCACACATCTTTAACCAAGTAACCTGAAAAGAATATTGTGGATTTGAAATAGAAAATATATCTAACAATCTCATGAGAAAATGAACAGACATGGAAATTCAACTTTATAATTTATTTAGCCATATTGGGTGTGAGCAATAGCCAATGCCCTTACAAGATTTAAGTGTGAGTTGTTTTGGCTTCAGTAGCCAAAACTGGTTCTTATAATACATTAGAAGTCTCAGAGAAACCTTCCAACGTAGGTGAATATATACATAACGAAATCCAAACAAAGAAGTACAATATAACAATAATACAGACTTTATTGTCTGAGCACATGGAACATAACATATATAACAAGATACAAACATACAGGATGAAAGTCCTTGGGAAGTAAGAAAGAGTTCATAATGAACATAAGAGTCACTTACTGATAAGAATCCCCCCACTTAATGGACAGAGACACCATGTGTCTAGTCCATCCTTTGTGGATGCCATAAGTAAAATCATCAAACTTATTAAATGAGTAAAAATATAAAACAATTTGAAATGGGATCTTTGTTCTGATAACTTTAAATAATTATTAAAATAAAACAAACTATATATAAATATATAAACAAGACATGTATTTATTAAAACTTGTTTTAAAAAACAATGAGGATCGTCTCAGTTTGCATGCTCAAATTTTGAGTGTATTTTTTAAAATTTTATGACGATTTTGTGTGATGTGACGTAAGCAGTGACGTAGTTTGTGTTACAGACAAATAGAGACCTAAACTCCATTATTAATACTAGCAAATATATGCACCCTCCAGGTGCAAGTATTTAAGTTTTAATATAATAAAATATATTAAATTAGAAAGGCCAATGAAACTGAATAAAAATGCAGATAACATGATTTGGAACAGAGGGGGTATGATTGAAAAATAGAACAACTTTGAAACTAACTCTTCCATCATTTTCAATTACTCCTATTCCTAATTTAACTATTTAGTTAAAATAGGAAGTAAAGAATAATATTACAGTTATTTCTTTTTGTTAAGGGATTTCTTTTAAGATTTATTGAAGAGAATTTTGCTCATATCCAATAAGATAAAACTAAACAATTAGAAATCAATAATATTTAGCACATATTTATTAAAATCAAATTTTGTAAGATCAATATGCAAATTAGCCTTCCCATTCACACTGTAAACCGCTGTTTTGTTGTATATATAAATACAACTGCATGTTATTTGTATGTAGATCTGGTCAACAGTCTTAATTATGTAAAACAATTTTATTAATAATTGAGGTTTAAATAAAAATAAAATTATGGAGAATGGGATGTAGATAACAAAGGGAATTGTGATTTGTATAGTAATATAGTTTCGGTTACAGACAGACAAACATACAATCTCCATTATTATAAGATATATATAATTGCACTTGTATATTGATTTGAATCAGATACGTTTATGTTGGACGAAGCACGTCTAAAATTGTCAAGGAGGCCCAGGGTATCTTAGCATCACTCAACAAGATCTTTGTCAGCTGCTCTCCAGTTATCTATTTAGAGCTCTATATAGCCAAGGTGTGGTCACAATTAGAATTTGCATCACCAGTCTGGAACCCCGTTAGGAAGACTTAACAAAAATAGAGTTGCTCCCCTTTGATCAGTAGGAGACTGATGAGAAACCCGGAAATGGAGTTTCCGCCATGTTACTTTTGGACTGGGGTTTGGACTGCGTGGACGCAGCTTACCACGTGCACAGCACGGTTGAGCTAGTTAAGTCACTTTTAGGGTAGAAGCATTCTCTACCTTGTGTTAAATAAGACCTTGTTAATTTTCCAAACAACCTGGTCTTGCATTATCATTTCAGTGTTCCGTATTTTATCTGTATGTAAAAACATAAACCCCAATCTTGCTTAGAACATTGGGGTTTATGTTTTTACATACAGATTGATGGTATCAACCCTCGAAATTTGCAGCCTAGTAATGTGTGCTCTGATTGGTCGCTGACAAAGACCCTTAGCCAATCGCACGAGGTTTCTTATCAGGTGATGACGAAAAGACCCATGGTCTCTGTGCTTGGCAATGCTCAAAGGGAGGTAATATTATTTTTTATAACTGTGCTGAAATGTGCAACTAAGCGAATACCCACCATTAGGCATCAACCATACTCCGAATGCCTTGCTGCCCTTGGCATAGATACATTGAAACTCCATCATCTGGTAAATTGACTTGGTAAACACCCACGAGGTTATTAATCATATTGCCAACAGCAACCTTGAGCACATTTTTGATTTCCATGTGTCTAACACATGTGAGTATGCCTACAAAGTCAGAAAACAGCATGGCTCCTATGACTTTTGGAAACATTTTTCACACTCAGTTACTGAAGCATGGACTAAACTACCTGTATCAGTTGTAAGTTGCCAAGACACTGCATTCTTCAAAACCTCCATGTTTCCTGTAATTTGCCAACACTATACCTGATATCGCCCTCCACACACACACACACACACATCATAACTGGAGGCACGTGGTCTAATGGTTAGTCGTAGGAAATGAACTCGTAAACCCGAATTCAATTCCTGGACGAAGCTTTTGCATTTCACATCCTGCTAATACCCTTGGGAAAGGTATGAATCCAATTCTCCCTCCAGATATGGGTAAATAGCAGGACAGACTGGGCTCTTTAACCATGGCTAGGTAACCAATCTAGAAGGAAAACACTGAATTCAAACCTGTTAAACTCTGCTTTAGAAATTGACCTTGTGTCGCATCCTGCTCGTGCGGAGGGGTTGGTATATATATATATATATATATATATATATATATATGTTATATAATCTATGCGGTTGCATAAGATTATTGTCAATCCCCTGTATTTCTAAAGGGATGGCCCTTTTCATATCACGGGCGGGACTTTCCATGGAATAGTACAGAAAGCCCGCGAAATACGTGAAGTCACGTGGAACCTGGTTGGGTCCTCAGTTTCAGTTTGACGTCGGACAGAAAGATGTACTGCCTTAACTGGAACTCACTGCATACGCGCACTATGTTAGTCAGATGTTAGTTACATAAAATGTTTAGTTAAGTAAATAAAAGCTTAAGAAAATAACACAGTTTTGTGGTTGGTGAATGTCTTGGTAACAAGACTGATCTAGAAGAAGGAATGAGTTAAGTGCGATCGACCACCAAGACGCTAGAAGTCCAGACGTTAGAAGAAGACGCTAGAAGAGAAGATATCAAAGACGACAGAAGAAGAATAGAAGTAAGTAAAGAAAAGGGTATACAACATCTTATCATAATGGAGATTGTGTGTTTTTCTGACTGTAACCGAAACTAAATCACTACTCAAGTCACAATTCCCTTAGTAATTGACGCCACATTCACCATGAATTTATCCTTATTTTAACCTCAATTATTAATAAAATTGTTTTTCATTATTTATACTGTTAACCATATCTACATACTAATAACATGCAATTGTATTTATATATACAACAAAATAGCGGTTTACAGTGTGAATGGGAAGGCTAATTTGCATATTGATATTAAAAATGTGATTTTAATAAATATGTGCTTAGTATTATTGATTTCTAATTGTTTGGTTTTATCTTAATGAATATAAGCAAAAATCTCTTCAATGAATCTTAAATGAAATCCATTAACAAGAAAAAATAACTGTCATTTTATTCTTTACTTCCTCTTTTAACTAAATACTTAAATTAGAAAAAATAACAATGAAAGACGAGAGTGATGGAAGAGTAAGTTTCAGTTGTTCTAATTATTATTTCCCCCTCCGCTCTGTTTCAAATAGTTTTATCTGCATTCTTATTTAGTTTCATTAGCCTTTATAATTTAATACGATATTTTATTGCATTAAAACTTAAATACTTGCACCCGGAGGGTGCATATATTTGCTAGTATATATATATATATATCATAACTATTCCCTGTCCATTTTCCTGACATTTGTACATTATTTTGTGTACACTTTGATGAGTTGTAGTGCATCTGAGCACTTATGGTGCGGCATTTGAAAATTAATCATATACTACTTTAGATTTAAAACGATCAACCTTGTCACTAGTAACTACCCCCCCCCGCCTCACTGACTAGTTGTCTTGGTGAGACTAATATCATGTACAATTTTAAATGCACCTTAGGAGATGGCTTCTTTAAAAATGAAAGTAATTACGTTGGTCTCATGATTACAACCTCGTCGCGCTGTTTAACACTTCATCTATCTGATACCAGCTCCATTTTACAACACTTAAAATCACGTGCTCTAATTACTGGAAATTTTAAACTGAAAATACAGACACACGTATATTATCTTATTATAATGGAGATTAGATATCTGTCTGACTGTAACCGAAACTATTTCACAGCATACCTCACAATACCCCAAAGAACTACATAAGTTTATCATTGAGTATCTAATTTATAGTCAAAATCATTAATACATAGAATAAATCATATTTATTAACGATGTCTCTATGAAAAGCTGAGTTAGATTTGCCTCAAAACAGCCCATGTTATTAATGCATTTAAAATCCTGCTATGTGTCTTATATATCACTAAGATATAAAGATTGACATAATATATTGTGTGATTAATTTGCATACTGGTTTTAATAAAACTGGTTTAATAAATAATTACTTGGTGTTATTAATTCCTAATATTATTGTTTATGTATTAAAATCAATCCTATGAATCTTTTTATATAGAAACCAATTAAAACATTATTAAAATAAGATTAATCTCTTCATGTGCGTTCTTATTTAATTTCGTTGGTCTTTCTAATTTAATGTTTCATTACATTAAAACTTAAATACTTACGACCGGAGGGTGCATATTCTTGCTAGTAAGAATAATCGTTGTAAAAAATTATAACTTTAAATAACTATTGTGTTATGAGGGGGAATATTTCCACAACAAGAAGTTGGACTCGTCTGACTTTGGTTTGTTTTGTTTTATGGCATATCAACCTCAGTGGGTCATTTAATGCCGACAAAGTTTTGAAATAAATCAATTCTTAATGGATACACAATTTTTTTTATTTAACCCATAGATAGGAACCTAACAGGTACTACCACTCCGGGTCAGAATGAACCAGGGAGCAATGGTGATAAAGGGTGCTCCACATTCCCCAAACCCCCCAAACTTGAACCTCATCATCAGATAGAACATCCGACTTTTAGGGATATCAAAAATTCGATAGTAAATAAGATTTAATGTTATGAACTGCTCTCTGTTGTAATTATCCCAGTTAATAAAAAACGAGGGTGAGTAAAAAAGTAATACCATTTTGTTTAGGACAGGTATAATTACCAACACATGAACATGTATCATACATCAAAATGAAGCTGGTCCTCTGTGGATCACATTCCTACTTCTCCACATAGTCACCGTTTCTCTCAATAGCAATGTTCCACCCTTCAAATGAGAGCATGTATCCCTGTCCCGTAAAATTCTGTTGACTATACTTTGAGCCACTTCTTCACTACAGATTTCACTTCCTCGTCACAGGAATAATGTTTGCCTCTCAAACCCTCTTTCATGGGGCCGAAGAGATGATAGTCTGAAGGTTATAGATTCGAAACTGGAACATTGCTATTGAGAGAAACTGTGACTATGTGGAGAAGTAGGGATGTGATCCACATAGGACCAACTTCATTTTGATGTATGATACATGTTCCTGTGTTGGTAATTATACTTGTCCTAAACAAAATGGCATTACTTTTTGAAGGTGGAACATTGCTATTGAGAGAAACTGTGACTATGTGGAGAAGTAGGGATGTGATCCACATAGGACCAGCTTCATTTTGATGTATGATACATGTTCCTGTGTCGGTAATTATACTTGTCCATACAAAAATGGCAGGACTTTTTGACTAACCCTCGTAACTAAGATTTAATGCTATGGATTGTTCTCTGTCGTAACTATCCTGATTGATAAAATCGAAATAAGAACATGGGTTTGTCTGGTTTGTTTATTGATTGTCCAATGAGATATTTTCTATTTGAACATTTTTTGTTGTGTCGTTTTAGTCCAAAGCTGAAACAAAAGAATGAAACATGTAAAATAATGACACTGTTGAAATAAATCTATACGTTGTTATCTCCCTTGGACAGACATTCCAACATGCAGAAAAGAAACAGGATCATTATGACGACTTGGACAGACTTAGACGACTTTGTGAATTTCATTGGAGATTGCTTTCTTCTCTTCGGAGTTTAAATACTTTAACAGAATTGCACTAAATATAAAAAGGTCACCACCATGTGCCGTTTTTTTTGTTTGTTGTTGTTGTATTACAAGAAAGACGCGGGAATTTAGGGATTACATTTCTTACTTGTCACGGTTCTTCCGTTAGGTGCTAGGTGGCATTGCAACCGGCCTTAGAAAAAATGGGGCGACCAAAGTCAAAGGTCACTGTTTTTGTTGTTGTGTTACCAGAAAGACGCGGGAATTTAGGGATTGCGTTTCTTACTTACCACGTTTCTTCCGTTAGGCGCTAGGTGGCATTGCAATCGGTCTTATAAAAATGGGGCGGGGAACCGAAGTCAAAGGTCACTGTTTTTGTTGCTGTCGTATTTCCAGAAAGACGCGGGAATGTAGGGATTACATTCGTTTCTTGCCACGGTTCTTCCGTTAGACGCTAGGTGGCATTGCAATCGGCTTTATAAAAATGAGGGGACCAAAGTCAAAGGTCACTTTTTTCACCGCGCATATCAGATTATCCAATATGTGTTACTCACGCGCTGATTTGGCGGGGGCCGGTATCGAACCCGGAATCTTACGATTTTCTAGACGAATACTCTACCAACTGAGCTAACTGTGATCAGATGAAACTATACAAATAAGATGCTGTTCAGCCACTTTGTGATTACATTGTAGCTGTTGGGGTATTCGAGTAAGTGTTAAACGGGTGTATTAAAGTATATAGAAAGAGGAAACGGATGAGAGGCGTTTCTGACGCCCAATAATACAATTCAACAACGCCTCGTTCTTTTTTTTCTTTTCTTTTTCTTTTCGTTTCTTTTTGCTTTTTTTTTTTTTTTGTTAAGCATCGTTTATTTGTCATTATCAAGTTTCACACATTGAATCCGACAATCTCCCTCTCCGCTTTTTTTATTAACATTATTAGAACACCGAACTCTTTCAGGAAGGAAGGCGAACAAAAAACATACACAATACAAACACACTACACAATCAAGTAATGACGGAAACAATAGGAATGCATTGTATCAAGTTGTGCCAGTGAAGTTTTAGGGTATTTTATATATATATATATATATATATATATATATATATATATATATATATATATATATATATGTCTGTATATATATATATATATGTGTATTGGGCGTTTTCTTACATGGGGTCGTTTTTCCAACAATTTAACTTCATCTTTAATTATACACGCACCCCCATTACACACACACCCACACACACCTACACCCATACACGCACACACACACACACACACGCACACATACACACACACGCACGCGTGCATGTATATTAATATTGATAATATAATGTGCTATATTTATAAGGTCAATATCGGGGATAGATACTTGGTTTGAGAATCGCATAGGCGAGAAACTGTCAGTAACCAAGCGCTGTTGATTGCATGCCCCCGCAACCCTAACTTATATATATATATATATATATATATATATATATGTATGTGTGTGTGTGTGTGTGTGTGTGTGCGTATATAATAATTAAAAAATTGAAGTTAAAATTGGTGGAAAAACGACCCCGATTAAGAAAACGCCCTGTGTTACACAAAACACACACATACACACACACACACACACACACACACACACACACATATATATATATATATATATATATATATAATATATATATATATATTAAAGACTTTAATGCACTTAAATAGTTCTATTGTTTTATTGTTGATGAATTCTTTACAAGGGGAATTTATGTTGCTATGTATATACACGAGACAGAATGAATTTTAAGTGAAATTTTATATGTATTTACACAATCTCTGCGCACGAGCGGGATATGACACATGCTCAATTTGTATATATATAATATATATATATATATATATGATTTATATGAAAAAATGTGACTTACCGGCGAAATTGGTCACAATGGTTAGTTGATGCAAGTTTCACAATGATAAGACAGCGATATAACAAATATAAAGTGCTCAATACGTGAGTAGAGCAAATTTATTATCATAATGGTACACAGTAATAGCCTACTCGAGTTTCACCATAAGGATCTTCAGGATTAAATCCACTGATTGCACGTGTGTATTTTTTGGCAATGACGGTTAGTGACAGATTCGCAGTCAAAGAACGACGGGGTATAAAATTTGAAAATGAGCGAAAGTGATATCACTAACCGACATTGCCAAAAAATACACATGCAATCGGCTGTAATTAATCAATATCTTGATTAATTCAATGGATTTAACCCTGAAGATCCTTTCGGTGAAAATCGAGTAGGTTACTACTGTGTACCACTATAATATATACATATATATATATATATATATATATATATATATATATATGTGTGTGTGTGCGTGTGTGTGTGTGTGTGCGTGTGTGTATCGAAACATAAACATTTGTTTTTTCGTATTGTCCATAATTTTAAAAAAAGTCAGTTTCAGTGCTTTCCATCATTATAAAGAAGGTTTTGTTTGTCATCCGAAAAAAAAATTAATATTATTATTATTTTTTTTAAAAAAAAATAAATTGGCATGTCACTTTCCTGAGGATCGTTAAGATTTTGAATTTCATAAATCGTCGGAAAGATTAAGGATAATTATTACGATAATTATTCTTAATATCTGTTATTACCGTTGCGATTTTGAAAAAACAAAATCTAAATCATATTATTAGTGGTTTTTTCATGCTCTCTCTCTCTCTCTCTCTCTCTCTCTCTCTCTCTCTCTCTCTCTCTCTCTCTCACACACACACACACATACGAACACACACATACACAAATACACACAAACATAAACACAAACACAAACACAAACAGAAAGACATATACACATAAACGCATACAAACACAAACACACACTCACACACAAACGCATAATCACACACAAACACAAACACATATACACATATTATCAAACAAACACACACACAACACACATGCAAACATACACATACAAACACACACACATATACACACATACACACACACACACAAAACACAAACACATCACACATACACATACACATACATACAAACACACAAATACAAACACAAATACACTAACACACAAACACAAACATACATACACGTACACATACAAGCACACAAATACATACACAGATGTACACATTTACACATACAAACACACAAATACACACACACTTATATACACACATACACATACACAAATACACACACATATATACACACATACACATACAAACACACAAATGCACACAAAGATATACACACATACACATACACAGACAAACACACAAATACACACAATATATACACATATACACACACAAACACATAAATACACACACTTATATACACACATACATATACACAAATACACACACATATATACATACATACACATACAGATACAAACACACAAATACACACAAAGATATACACACATACACATACAAACACACAAATACACAAACAGAAATACAAACGTACACATACAAACACACAAATACACACACACATATATACACACACGTACACATATGGGTGGATACGTTAAAGCACTTGTTGATTATATTTTCGAGTCTTTAAAGCATTTGAAAAGCAATTATTTCATTTGCGGAGGAAGGGAACGCGGTCACATTCCCGAAAACCCAAACACTCCCTTTTTTGCTCGATGGAATGAAGACAATCGTATCTAATGACTGAAATATATATATATATATATATATATATATATATATATATACATATATATATATATATACATATATATATATATATATTATAATGGACAGAGTCAGGCAATGATTTCAAGACAGTACTGTGTTTCGATTGAGAATGTGGGTTGTGGGGGGGGGTGTGGTTTCCAAATTGGCGGTCAGGCGGAGGTTGGAATTAAGGAAAGAGTTGAAGTGTGTATGTGTCGTTGGAGTTGGGTGGGTGAGGCTATTGTTTAAGTTATATAGAGTGTCAAGCTGAATGGATTGTTGATCTTTCAAATGGATCGTGTCAACGATAGATAACTAGAACGGCGGAGAGAGAGAGAGAGAGAGAGAGAGAGAGAGAGAGAGAGAGAGAGAGAGAGAGAGAGAGAGAGAGAGATTTATACATAGAGAGGTTTATACAGAGAGAAGAGATTTAAGCATAGAGAGAGAGAGAGAGAGAGAGAGAGAGAGAGAGAGAGAGAGAGAGAGAGAGAGATTTATACATAGAGAGAGAGGTTTATACACAACCAGAGAGAGAGAGAGAGAGAGAGAGAGAGAGGAGAGAGAGAGAGAGAGAGAGAGAGGGGATGCGTAGGGAGGTTGTGTTACAACAATCTTCCAATTAAGGAGGGTATGCTTGCCTTGAAAATCAGCGTTCGAAATCATTGCTTTTATTTAACCTCGAACATCCACCACTGGTGTCAGAAGGAAATAAGCAACCACGCCTTCACTTATTAAGTCACTCAGTCAATCACTCACACTCTATCTATCTATCTATCTATCTATCTATCAAGCGATCTATCTATCGATCTATCTATCTATCTATCTATCTATCTGTTTTCAAGATTTGTTTAAGATAGCTCACATCACCCTTGTACAACCCCCATCCATTCTCCGAAGATGACAGTTTTAAACATTGTAACTCGGCAACCTTCTCGGATTCGGGAACCTTCTTGTCGTAATCGGGAGCCATCACGGAACTTTGAACCTAACTCTTTATTCAGTCCACGGGGTATCCTGTTCTCATTCCGCCAACCATAGCTGGGGGTACAGGTGTTACAAGAAGGTTCCCGAGTCAGAGAAGGTTCCCGAGTCCGACACAAAATACCTGAAGAAGGCCGGAGGGCACATCGACCGAAACGTTGTACAAATATCAATGAAGATGAGGACAATATTCTGAATAATACAAATGATACTAATTATCAAGCCTCATCTAAAAAATCCCAAGAAATATCCCACAATTATCCCTCCATTCCCCAAAACAATTATGTATAACAATAAAGTCTACAAGTTATTATTCTTCTTAATTTTGTCATTAATTGAACATTCTTCGATGCACACATGTATTTTTTCTATCTTTCATTCTGTTTTTGTATTATTTCTATTAAGTTTACTCAGGCAATAAAATTAACTTGTTAATACTTATGTTGTGAATTGTTCTTCTATATTTATACTATTCGAGGAAATGGTATCTACAACCAGCATTCATCTCTTCTCAACAATAACAACAAATGAAGTATAGATTTATTATTCCAAGTTGGCATGTGATCTTGCATGTATATTATACATACTAGCAACAAAAAAACACCCTCCGGGTGGTGTAAAAATTAATTGTTAAAAAAGATATTCTCTGAGGGGAGGCAGTTAAAAATTCGATGTCTGAGGGTTTTTATCATAAGTAAACAAAATCATTAAATTTATTAAAGAAGTAAAAAAAATTAGCAATTTGAAATAGAAACTTAGTCCTGTTCCCCTCAAATAAAATGTTGCGTGCATCTATTAATTATTAATTAAATAATTATTTTAAATATTTTCACATAAATTTTACACAAAATCGTAGGTATTTATTTATTTGTAAACTTTTAGTTAACTTATGGTGACTGAAAAAGGGACGAGATTAAAAAATAATTTTTTAAATGGATTACAAATTTGGCAAATAATTTTTTCCATTTAAAGTAATACAATTTTCTAATTAATTTCATAGTTTATATATTTTATTTATTTAAATAATATATAGTTTATTTATTACAATTAAAAGGGTTCAAACATTGAATTATAAAGAATAGCTTATATCTATTTTATTATTAATAATTGTTCTTTATTCTATGTATTGGCAACTTTGGTAATTGTGACGTAGGCAGTGACGTAATTTTTGTTACAGACAAAAACCGGAAGCGAATCTCCATTAATAATAATAATAATAAGATTAGCAAGAATATCCGTCCTCCGAGCGTAAGTATTTAAGTTTTAATGTAATGAAATATATTAAATTAGAAAGACTAACGAAATTAAATAAGAACGCAAAGAAGAAGATTACACTTATTTCAATTATATTTTAATTGGTTTCTATATAAAATCATTAATGGGATTGATTTTAATACATTGGAAAATAAAACAATAATATTAGAGATCAATAAAACTATGTAATTATATATTAAACCCAGTTTTGTTAAAACCAGAATGCAAATTAACCACACCATATATTATGTAAACCTTTATTTCTTAGAGATATATAAGACACATTGCAGGATTTTAAATGCACTAATAACATGGGCTGTTCCTATGTGTATTGTGACGTAAGCAGTGACATAGATTCGGTTATAGACAGACAGGCACCGAATCTCCATTATGATAAGATCTATCGCACTTACCCTATGAGAATATTTATAGGTGAGTGATTTTATGTATTTAGCGTGTAAAATGGTTCAGTTAATTTTGTATTTAAGGAGTTCATTTTGTTCTGGCCGAATTGATATACGATTAGAATGATTGTTAATTATTAATAGATATAAACACAAAAATGGCATTTGGCAATTGATGATGGTGTCGCCATGTTCGACACGTTTCAGTTCCTATTTTAATATTGAATGATTGTGGCTGATCAAATATAATAGAACACACACACACACGCATGCGCGCAAACTCACACACATACACATACATACATACATACACACACACACGCACACTTATACACACGTGGTCACACACACTCACACTCACGCAAACGCTCTCACACACATACTCGTACACTCGCACACACAGGCTCCCCTCACATACACACTCCCTCCACACACATATCCCCCCCACACACACGCACACACTCGTACACACACATATATACACACTCAATCACACACTAGTACACACACTCATACATACACACTCACACTCACACTCACACACACTCATACACCCACACACACGTGCTCACACATATGCACTCACACACACACATACACACATACACACCTACACACGCGTGCTCACTCACTCACACACACACACACACTCGAACACACACATTCGTACTCTCGCACGCCCGCACACACTCACAAACACACACACACATACACACTCACACACACATACACACACTCTCACACACACGCGCGCACGCATGCACACACACGTACTCACACACACATACACACTCACTCACATACTCGCACGCACGCAGGCACACACGCGCGCACACACACACTCACACGCACTGACACACTGACACATACTCGCACGCACGCACACACTCACACACATTCACGCACACTCTCACACAGTCGCACGCACACACACACACGCACATCCCCCCACACACAAGATGCTAAATGTGCTCAACCTAAGAAAGAAGGATTGCCTTAGACCAGAGTTTTTTGGGGAATATTTTCCTCTTTAAATGCCTCATTACGCATTGGTCACACAAGACTAACACACTCCTATATACTCTATCAAGAACAACAACCACAGTGTGAAATATGTCAAACATCTTTGACTGTTAAACACTTATTCATGGAATGCAGGTTTTTCGCTCACATCAGAAACTGTTATTTTAATTCAAACAATATGAAAGATCTATTTGAAAATGTCAACATGGAGGACATTCTGTCCTTTTTGAGGGAAATAAAATTATACCATAGAATATAGACATGAACTTAGTCAATACCATAGAACATGACCCCCAATGGTGCTAAGACATTCTTAAAACCAATTACTAACAAGTAAATAATATAAATACACAACATAGATTACTTCCTAACCGTTATGCATGACATAACCCCAGACGGGTTGATATGCCGTTAAAATCAATAAACAAACATTAAATGTTTCATTGTCTACTAAAGCCACACTCAATTGCATTTTTACGAT
>CM042155.1:309689-312189 GCA_023376005.1 Doryteuthis pealeii
TGCTTCAAAAAAAATAAACAAACATCCCAAAATCTTATATATATATATATATATATATATATATATATATTACTCCTTGCGAGTTTTTCCCACCAGATAATTGACTCTTTGTTTCCCGTAGCCCGGAATTAAATAACCCACTTTGGTTCCTGCAGGAGATGTCCGGTTAGTTTTATCCCTGTAAGTGTTCTCATTTGTTATCTATGTTTGTCCCTAAGGCTGTAAAGAATTTGTATTATGGGCCGGTTTGAAGGTTTTTTTGTTGTGACGTCAGCGATCATAAGTACATCTATTCGAAAATGTTTTATTTTTCCGCCAAATAAAGATTCATAACGTTCCTAATTACGTTCACATGACAACCTCATAGTTTTCTGTCCTGGGTATGATATTAAACTGCATCTAATTGTGAGGTTCCAATCTTGGAGCTCTGGGGAGTGTGGAGTACCCCTTTATCACCATTACTCCCAGGTCCACTCTGACTCGAAGTGGTAGTACCTGTTAGGGTCTCGTCTATTGGTTAAATAGAACTAATGAGTTTAAAAGATGTTTTTAAAAAGAAATTGAGTTTAAAGAAAAAAAATTGAATATACATAAAAAATGAATAAACAAAACATTTTCAGCATAAAATAACAAGGGTTGACATGCCGTAAAATCCAACCAACCAACCAACTCATTGTTTTCGACATATAGTCGGATTCATTTCCATTTCGGTAATTTATGAGGAAGTGCGTCCCGGTCTCCTGCCTCAAAAATTGCTACCCTGTGACTATTAAAATAACGACCCCCAGCTACGGTGTTACTTGAAAGAAAACAACCAACTTAGGGCATTAAATGTATTTTAGGGGGAGGCGCTTCTCTTTTTGTCGTAATTCTTATTTGTTTATCGTAATTTGTCGTAATTCTTTTTTATTTATCGTAATTTGTCGTAATTCTTGTTTATTTATCGTAATTTGTCGTAATTCCTGTTTAGATATGAAGGTGGATAATATAGTTTGGAATAGACTGAGATAGATAGATAGATAGATAGATAGATAGATGGATAAACAAACAAAATAGAGAGCCCTCCCCCAAAAAATACATTTAACGCCCTAAGTTGATTGTTTTCTTTCAAGTAACACCGTAGCTGGGGTCGTTATCTTAATAGTCACCGGGTAGCAATTTATGAGGCAGGAGACCAGGACGCACTTCCTCATAAATTACCCCCATTTCTTCCCAACATTTCACCCCCACGCATGGTTGTGCAAGAGATTCGTCAATCTAGGGAGTCCAATTCTCGTAGGGGTCTTCGCTAAACCAAACTTTTATCTTTAGCCACAAAACCACAAAACAGGAACACACAACGTTCTAGAGATTTCAGTTTTCTATCACTATACCTTTATCTATTTATCAACTCTCTCTCTCTCTCTCTCTCTCTCTCTCTCTCTCGCTCTCACTCTCTGTCTCTCTCGCTCACACACACACACACATACATACATACATACATATATAATGGAAGTGCGTGGTGCAATGGTTAAAGTCATGGGAAATGGACTCGTCGCCCCGTGTTCAAATCCTGGACGTGTTAATTACATTTCACTTAGCGCTAATACCCTTGGGAAAGGTATGAATCCTACTCTCCCTCCAGCTATGGGTAAATAGCAAGGCAGACTGGACTCTTTAACCATGGCTAGGTAACCAGTCTAGGAGAAGGAAAACTCTGAATTCAAACCTGTTAAACTCCGCTTAAGAAATTGACCCTGTGTCGCATCCTGCTCGTGCGGAGGGGTTGGTAAATATATATATATACATATATAATCCAAAGATCCGGAGAAGAAATCTTCCTTATGACGTAGAAGTTTTTTTTTTAAGTGTCGTAGTTTGCAGAGCTCAGTGTGAGCTCTTATTGTCAGAGTCACAGAGCTAAATTATACCAGTAAGAATATAACAGAAGACTTAGATTTTTAGCGTATAGCCTATTTCAGGAAGCCTTGACCAAATGTCTAGCTCTTCCAATCATCAGAGGCCGAATCATCAGAAAAGCGGTCAAAGTTATTGTTCTTCTCCTGCAATACATATTCACCTTCCACCATTGGGCGACACCTTTTGGACAATCCTGATCGGGCTGCAGCAAATAAGCCCTCAATGTTCACCATCTTGACATCATCAACCAACGAGTTACACCTAGCTGTACTCGAGGCCCTCCTCATCAACAAATTCCGTCCTGCTCTTTGCATACAAAAGCAATTTTATTCCTTACGCCTTTTTGGCCCTACCAACATAAAATAATAATAATAATAATAATAATAATAATAATAATAATATATATATATATATTTATATATATATATATATTAGTGTTGGTAAGATTGCTGCTATATTTATAAGTAAACAGTGCTCAATATATATATATGCGTGTGTGTGTATATATATATATATATATATATCATGGACTCTCTCTCGTCGATTTTCGACGCATGAGGGTTCACACACACAATGAACACCCACACAGTGATTTGTTTAT